>JAOWBN010079762.1:0-20318 GCA_028565015.1 Pinguicula moranensis
CTTCAGGCGAAAGCACAACAAATTCGTCCTTTTCAAATCTAGTTTTTTGAATCTTAAATTGGTGTGGGGTTTTGCCAAAAGTTCGGCAAGGATTCATATCGGGTATCCCTTTTGATTAACTCTATAACCCACAAAAACACATTTCAAAGCACAAGGGTCAAGTTTATTTTGGTCTTGTCGAAGGATATGGACAAACACAGAACTTCCAAATACCCGTGGAGGTAGAGTGAGGGTAGTTAAGTCAGGGATGTGGTGAAATAGTGTGGTCAATGGTGTTGAGAAGCCAAGGATTTGAGTAGGTAATCGATTTTTATGATATGTGGCTGTAGCAACAACGTTGGGCCAGAGATATTGTGGAACTTTAGATGCAATCATAAGAGCACGAGTTACCTCGAGGAGGACCCGGTTTTTTTGTTCAGCTACCCCATTTGTTTTGGGCTATTTGTACAAGTAGTTTGATGGACAAGCCCATGCTCCCGGAAAAAAATGTTATGGTAGAATTAACGAATTCCCTCCTATCGGAGCGAAGAATCTGAATTTTTCGCTGAAATTGAGTTAATATCATGTTATAAAAAATTTGAAAGGTCTGAGGGACCTTAGATTTATTTATCAAGAAATAAACCCATGTCATGCGTGAAAAATCATCAATGAATTGGAGGAAATAACGCAATGAACTATGACCAGAGGTTGGAGCTGGACCCCACACATCAGAATGAGCAATATGAAATGCACGGGTAGCCCATGTATTAGTAGTGGAAAAGGAATGGCGATGACTCTTAGCGAGAACACATGTCTCACATGATAGAGTTTTTTTATTTCGACATAAATCTGGAAACAAAATCTTAAGATACCCTAAGGAGGGGGTGACCCAATCTTTGATGCCATAAGTCAAGCTGGTGGTCCACCATCCCACGAGCAAGCCCTGCAGATCCATGTTGAGTAACCTCATCCACGTAGTACAATCCCCCACGATCAGTACCACACCCAATTATCTTTCCCGTCCGGATGTCCTGAAAAAGGCAAAAATAAGGATATATCACAGCCATACAATTTAATTCCTTTGTGATGTGACTGAGGGAGAGCAATTTGCAAAAGAGAGACGGAATAAGTAAACAATTGGACACTTTTAATGTCGGGGATAGTTCAATTGAACCAGCCCCACCAACATCCAAAGCACCCCCATTAGTTGTCTGGATATATTTCTTGCGTGGTCGCACGTGAGATACCAAATCATTTTCATCATATGTCATTGTGTCTGTAGCCCCAAATCAATAATCCATTGGGAATTTTTTTGTCCCTGAGCAGCATATGCGATGGCGTGAGTACTATCATGTGGCTCGGGATTAGGATCCATCAAATCGAAGCATCCGGGGTGAAAAAATTGAGCATTAGTACGACTGGGGTGATTCTGGAATTTTTGAAATTTTTTGGTATGCTAAGTGTAATTTTTATCCCTATATAGGGGCATTCTGGAAATTCATAGGTTCCTGGGATCATTCTGCGAATATTCTAAACTAGGGGACCTACTGATGCAATTTCCATGTGTTCGGTGTTGCTCCTGTAATTTTTGGAAGTTTCAGGGTGGCTCAGTAGCAGCCGGAAATTGTTGTGGAGTGTGACGCAATTTCCAGTTTTTCAGTGCTTGTTCTGTAATACTTCGTTTGTTCTAAGGTGGCTTGGTAAAGTCTGGAAAATGGTGGGGCCTTCTTGGTCCTGTCGGTTGGTTAATTCTGGAGTAATTGTGGGTTTTGGGTGAAATAAATGCAAAGGTAAAGAATGGCAGTTCCGTGATTTGTTGTGATCCAGGGACTTGTGTGTCTTTTCCTCAGCATCTGTCAAGGGCAAAATTGCACAAAAACCACGTGAAGCACCTGGACTCTTTTCTTTCTCCATCACAGCGCTGGAGTTCGTTGTTGGTGTCGTTCCTGCACTAGAACTCTCCCCAAGCCGTTCAGCGATTGCCGTAAATCCCCCAAAACCGCCACTTTCGCCCCCTGCTTGACTGCCACCAAAGTTTGTTGTCTCTTCGAGACGGCCCACGGTGTTAGCAACACTTTCGGGTTTTGTGATTTGTGGAGTTCGTACCACCAATCCGGATATCCTACTCTTTTGAAGCATTTTTCAGTACTGTGGCCGGATTTTTTTACAGTCAAAGCACCACAACATACTTTTTTCTACTGTGCCGACTGGAGATGAAGATTTCAAGTTTTGGGATGTCGAGTCGCACCAGAGAGACCACTGCCCATGGTTTGGAGATATCGCCGGTGTCGGTTCCCGTATTCAGAATTTTGCATTGGGTGGCCTCACGTCTAAGAGTTGCGTAAGCTGTTTCAACTGTGGGTAGCGGTCGAGTTTGACGAGGTCTCATTTGACGCCGTCGTATTCTTGATTCACTGCGGCGAGGAGTTGATAAAGCCTTGTTTCTTGTCGTAGGTGGAGATATATTGCGATGTCCACTGAGCATTTCATCGGGTTTGGCTCTCGCCGGTCGATGTCCTGTAAGATCCGTTGAAGTATGCTATAGACTTCTTCAAGTGTATCGTTGCCCTGTTGTTGCCTATTCGCCTGCACCGTTAGGTAAAAAATTTGGAACGAATCCGACCCACTATTATACGTAGTTGCAAGTCTGTTCCATAGTTTTCTGGCAGTGGGAAACTGGGCGTATCGATCAACCAAATTGGGGTCAATGTTGTCTAAAATCCATGAGCAAACACAGAGATCCGCCTGCTCCCTTTGAGGATATTCACTGTCAGTTGTTGCTGGGGGTGGTGGGTTGCCCGTCAAGTGACTGGGCGTCTCGCATGAGTCGGGATCACAAAGGATAATTATCGTGTTTCAATTTATTGCTAATACTAATCGAATGATTGCTACAGGTGGGATTTGCGAAAAAAGAGTCGTGATTTGTGTGGACAGATTCGCCGATGTGGGGGTTACTCCCCCAGCGTCTGGTGTGTTCTTGCGACCACCATCCTCCACGCTTTTGGAATCTTTCATGGTTGACAAATTCGAAGGGTCTCCTCCCTTCTTTGGTAAATGATGAGATTAAAGGCTAGATTGAAGGACCGGTCCTTGCTCTATACCATGTAAGCAGATATTAGTAACAGATATTGAATGATCAAAAGAAGATATTCTTATTATCAAATTGTGACCTATACATAGGTAGACATTGGTTTTAATGTGGGCAGGTGAGGACCTAGTAGGTACGAAGTAGTTATGCATTCAATTTAAATACACATGTTTTACTATTCCTCATCCAGCCTTCATTTATTATTGTGTACGCTTCTAACATATTTGAGTTGCTTTTGGTTCAGGTGCAGCCTCCGAAATTACATGTTTGAGTTGGCCGATCGTGTTGTTGAAATCTACAAAACTGACAATTGCACCAAACGCATAACTATCAATCCGGGAAGCTTTATTCGGCGCGGTTGTCTCAGCGGTTCATACCCCTCGACACACAGAACTTGCCTAGTAAGGTCGAGGGTTCTAATCCCGCAAGATATCTGTGGGGATTAGTCGGCGGACCCCTGGGCCCAAATGATACCCGATACTATGGTTTGGGTCTCTGTTATCCTTATTACTTATAAAAAAAATCCGGGAAGCTTTGTAGTCTGTGACAAGGCTCACTGAGTCGAGGCTTGCCAGGAATGAAATTAGAATATATATGTACACTTTATTGCTGTATGATTTGTAGATGAAACTCCATATTCACCAAAGGGTGATTTTCCCCATCTCTGCGTTATTGAATCAGGGTAATCTGTCGGATTCCATGCCATTTATCACTACAGGTAATGTTTGTTCATCACTGCTCTTCCGGCTAAGTTTCGACGAAAATGATTGCTGTTTTAGACGGTGAAGTGGCTCATCTGAAGCGCGGAGAAAACTATAGCACCATGCCCCAGATAATGTCCCACAAACAGGCCCGACGACATATACCCAGATGCCCTTGTAAAAATTGCTAGCTATAGCGGGTCCAATTGTCCTTGCTGGATTCATTGATCCTCCTGATATTGGCCTGGAAAACGAATACCAATCTCATATGTAAGGGCGTGTTTTCTCTAATGGTGTTTGCAACAAGGTTGACTCTCTGCTTACCCGGCTAAGATTGAAGTTATGCAGACTGCAGATCCAACAGCTATACCAGCAAGCTCTCCTATCTGAAGGGCATATGTATATATTTCTTGACTTGCTTTTTTTTTGTGTAATGTAACAAGGTAAGAATGAATCCATTTTGTTATTTCGGTGTTTCAGTTTCTTACTGCTTTTGTATCCGTTGCTACTGCTGATGTGATGAACATCATGGCAAATGAGACGATTATTTCCATAATGAGTGCCTGAGAGTCGGTCCCAGAAGGGGAAGTGGTGCCAACATGTTGAATGGGACGCAAGACCACACGGAGAGTGAAGCAAGCAGATGTGGAGCCAGTCAGTTGGGCGGCCATGTAAATAGGGACCTGAAATTGCTTGCAAATACAAATAATCATCTCTATCTTTCAACTTTGAAAGGATCCTATATAATCGAATGAAGATGACATAGACAGTCAATATGAAAATTCTAGATCGAGACCTTTTTATTTGAATTATTGAACCCCAACAACTAAGAAAAGGTTTCCTCTAAGCCCTGGCAGCATGGGACCATGTCTAATCAAACATGAGGGGCTCCTCTCGCTATTGTGGCCCATGAAAACCACATGCCTTGTCTTGCGCAGAGCAAGGTTGTAGCCGGAATTCTAATTCGGGGGCGAGAATACCAAAACGTTTTTAAAAAAAATTGCAGCAAATATTTTGGGTGAAAATTGTGATGGTCTTATGGTTCCATTTCCTGAGCACCTGTTTCCATGGGAAATGCCTGATGGCGGCAAAAGCGAGTGTGACGGCAGGATTCATATGTGCGCCGGAGACATGTCCGACTGCATAAATCATAACGGTGACGATGAGACCACCGGCCACAGATGCACCGAGCTTCGAGACTCGCCGTTCATCACTAGCACTCAAAGCTGCAGAACCACAGGTAACAAATACTAAAAGGAACGTGGCAATCAGTTCTGCCAAAACCTGGTGGGAATATTAGAGTAGAAATTAGAATCATGGGAGTTGTGATTCAGACAAAGTCGATGTTTTCAGTTAGTACCTTCTTGAGAAAATCAGGGGGATAGTTGTCTTTAAAAGTCTTGTTGATGCAACGAGTAATTGGGATTTTGTTGCTCCGATTGTCAATCACAATCTCCTCCTGCCTGTTCTCCATCCTTATTCTTGCACCAGGGACAATGTAAGTGAAGAAAGAGAATTTAAGAAGGATGAGGGAATTTAAAATTATCACCAGCCTCTATATACAGAGAGAATAGGCCCCTTGACACGTCGTCAGGAACAAATAATTCCTAATCGTATTTCCCTCCCTCCACATATAACAAAATCTCAACAAAATTTTGATTTTTTTTTTCTGAGGTAAAGCTCGGATCAATTAGCCCGTGGACAAGAATTATTTGTGCCAATAAGATTTGAATTATAGATCTCTTACTCTTAAGATACTTAAGTCAAATTTTTCTATCACCAGGGTTTCCACAAAATGTTGATTATTAATTAAAACACTAGTACCCAACAATATCTGTTTGTATCACGTACGATGGTATGTTAAATGAAGTTGAATAAACCATGGTTATCAAATGTGGAGTCCGACAAGTGTTTAATATTACGAGTTGAAAGAAGTTGATTGACTGGAAGGATATTCCCATTGATTACCGGTTGAAAAGAAGAAGAAAGAAAATTTCAACGAGATTTGTCCATTATTGTTGGTGATAGAGATATATGGAAAAATGAGAGTTGGGAATCCCGAATTTTTGAATTCTGATATTTTAAACTTTCAAAAATTTTGGAACTTTGGAGTTTCGAGATGGTAATGGGATTATCCTTGTTGCTTTCGAAATTTTTCGATCCAAAAATGGGAATGGTCATTCTTGAACCGAATCACGAAAGGTAGTCGTTAAGGAAAAATGGGACTCGGAAATCCCAAACTCTCGAAAGTTTTGGAACTTCAGGATTCCGAGACAAGAACGAAAATGCCTGTGTTGCTCCCAAATTTTTTTGATCCGGGAATGGAAATAGCCTATTCCTGGATCGAAATCCCGAATGGTCACCCCTAGTAGGTGCATTAGATATACGACCTATTTTTGGATCCTGCAAAATCCCAATGCTTCTCAATATACTGAGCTATTGTCTAGCTGGAGACAAGTCCGTTAACAGTCTATCTGTAAATAGGTCTAATGAAGAATCTAGCAACAATATAATGAACAAGTCAAGATTCGAGGCCCAACTAAAATTGATCCGAACTTTAGGTACAATGATTCCACTTCAATAACCCCTTTACCAAATAGGTGTCGGGTTCGAGTATGGTTTTAGATTAAATTTTTGGGTACTCTATTTAATTATTAAAGCAATGCTTCGCCTTAACTATTGAAGAAAGATTATTATATTTTTTAAATAGATGAACTACTATTAGATTTGTTCTGCAATTTATATTTTTCTCCGTTTATTGTAAGCTTTTTTGGCACTTTCTTGGTACTTCTGGATGCAGTCTGCAGTCAAGGTTCTTCTCTTTGATCAATTTGAGGTTGAAGAACCGAGTCTCATTTTCTTTTGCTTCATAGTCTCGAATCCGCAATGTGTTGATGGCCAATTCTATGGAAGCTACTGCCTCAAACCCGAAGACCAAGGAGAAGGATCTCTCCCCCTGTGGCATTTCTTCAGGTGGTACTATAGCTCCATAGTACACGGGGCAACTCATCAGCCCAACACCCTTCCTTCTTCTCGAGAATTTCTTTTAGGTGACGATGATCCTGTTGGCGACTCAGTATGCCTATTGGGTTGTGGTAAACCGAAGTGAAGCATTGTTGAATTCCCAAATCTTCACTCCATTCTAAGATAATTTTCCCTTGTAATTGGGTGTCATTATCCGAGATCAGTATGATTGCAATGCCAATCTTTACATGATATTTTTCTAAAGGAATCAGATGATTTTTGCTTATGTGATTTTTGCTAACTCCTTGTCTTCAACCACATGCTAAAATATTCGACAACTATTCCCATGAACTTCTTTATCCGGTTGATACAGAAAATGGACCTATGAGGTCAATCCCCCATTGATCAAAAGGGTAGGTGATGAGAATACTTCTCATGGGCGTAGTGGGTATATGCCTTAAGTTCCCGAAGATCTGACAGTTAATAGCATTTTCCAAATATTCAAAGCCCTCCTTTTTCAGTGTAGGCGAGAAGTATACTTGGCGCAGTATTCAATGTGCCTATGATCTTCCCCCACAGTGGCTCCCACAACTCCCTTCCTGCACCTCTTGGAGAATATATTTCGCGGCTTCTCCCTCAACAAATCATATGTATGGTCAATCCCATGCTTTAATATAGAGATCACCATTTATCCATGCGAAGTAACTTGTGCCAACAAGCAATATTGGGTATGGGTTTCCTCTGGAGGACTCCATGAAGCAATACCGAATAAGGGTGGTTTACCAAGATTCTTGGGGATAATCTTCAATGAGGTTTACTGATGTGAGAGAGGAAATTGGCGAAGCCAACAATGTTTGAACGATCAATTCCTTCATTTGGCCGTTAGCACATATAGATCATACTTTGGGGAGCAAGTCAACTTGAGAGTTCTCTTCTCAAGGAATATGCTTGAGTCCGAAATGATCGAATTTTTTCCTAGCTTGCTCTTGGAGTTCTTGGTTATCAGATGGTCTAATCATGTATACCCACAAGATACAAATGGCACAAATGAGAAACTTGCTCCATTATCATGCTCCCTATGAGGGCGGTTGGATCAGCAAGCAAGCATGGAAAACTTGAAAGTGTAAAGGACACCATTAAGCTATTTCGAGGCAGTCCATGCTTCAATCATAATCACATGAAGGGATAATAGGAAGATTCATGTATAATGGTGTCCCTATTCACTTCAGTGGCCACTACACCAAAGTTCTCACGAGCAAAGGCTAGCCTTACGGAAAATTTCTATATAAGGAGCTCTCCTAGATATGTAAATGTAGGGTCACTGATCTTCTGTAGTAGGAGAGGACAACCTAGACAAATGGTAGTCTAGTCAGGAGCTTGATCTTTGTACATTATGTAAAAAAATTCTCATTTATATAAAATTTGGCATTTACCCAAAAAAAAATTCATATGCATACAGGAAATGAAGTTGGCAGAGTTAAGGCGGTGGGGGTGTAGGTGTTTGTGGCCGGGTGACAAATTTGATTCCCAGCATAGTGCTGCGAATGTTAGTACAAGGGGAATATTATGTATTTGACATCGCTCCATGTTTCAGATATCGAGTTCTTGGACGAAAGTTGGTATGTTGGGAATTGAGAGGCTATGGGGAGAAGATCGATCCCTGATAACAATTATCAGCATTTACTCCTTTGGCTCTATGAGGGCAAAGAGAAGGCTCTGGGCGGGAATCACCTCTTACATCTTGGCAGAACCGACGAAATGCCGGTGTGTAGTGGGCGATTTCAATGCCATTCGATCTCAAGATGAATGAAACAGTAGAGCACCGCCACATTTAGCTGAAATGAGAGAGCTCGATCACTTTATAATGGAGACTAATTTGATTGACTTGCCCCTTATGAAGACCAAATATACTTGCATCTCGGTTGGATTGATTTCTTCTTTTGATCAACCGGTTGGATAATTGGCCTGAATTAAAGTAGAAGTTCCCTTGTTGTGTCTTGTTGTCCATTTAAGAGCATACCAATGTTCTAAGACAGGACTAAACATAAATCTACTTAATAAAGACATAGCAAAGGTTAAATTAGGTCTAGTGTTGACCGTAGCATATATCAATGATCCAAGTAAATTTTCATAAGGAATACTTTCCATATTTATTGTTTCACTGGGAGTTTTTGGTTCCTTTGAAAGACAAAAGTGTCATGCTAATGTCATACTGGCAGGTTTAGCATCAAGCATATCAAATCTTTTCAAAAGCTTCTCTAAATAACCAGATTTATACAACTTTAAGATATTCTTATCTCTATGTCTTTCTATCTCCATTCATAGGATTTTCTTAGCCCCCCCTAAGTCGTTCATATCAAATTTACATCTTAGTTTAGGTTTTAGCGTATCAATCCTAGATCTAGACTTGCTAATTAGAAACGTATCATCAAAGCAGTAGATAAATAGGGCAAGCATCAGAGTGCATAAAGTACAAACAACTATGAAATATGTTAAATTTATGGTCCTAAAGATCTGGCAGCTAAACGACACCAATGGCAGGAAATCAGAGACCTTCTCCGCGGGAAACAGACTGAACAATGGTGTTTAATGTGATATTTTAATGTTGTAATTTATCATAAGGAAAGAAAAGAAATCTCTTAGAGATCAAATGATCAAGAAATAGCTTCCTTTAAGGAGTTTGTTATTGATTTAGATCTCAGAGATCTGAAGATGGAAAGGAAATGCTTCACATGGTATTTAAAATCCCTCACTGCCATGAGCAGGCTTGATAGATTTCTATGTAATGATCTGTGTCTTGGTAATGGGATGAACTGGATTCAGTCTAGCCTTAGGACGTATGACTCGGACCATTGTACAGTCAGTTTGTGCTCTAAAGTGCATAATTGGGGTCCAAAACCGCTGAAGGTTTTGGATAGTTGGCTCTAAGATAACTTTTATGTACAAATGATTGAAAAAATCTGGAATGAGACAATCATTCAGGCTTATGCTAGCTTTCGAATTAAAAGGAAACTTCAAGCTATTACATCTGGTATCAAGGACTGTAATCTCTCAGCACCAAGGAACCTGGACGAGTAGCGGAAGGATATTCTCACAAAGTTAACTACTATGGAACTGGGAGCAGAAAGGTCTGCTTTCCAATGAGGCAGTGTTGCAGAATCAGAGACAAACTCTCTCAAAGAGGTTCTCACTAACATCACCACACAGTTGGATAGTCTAATGTATCAAAAATCATGAATAACTTGGCTGAAGCTAGGGAATACAAATTCTGCGTACTTTCACAACTGTGTAAAGAATAACAAAAGGAATTCCATCAATGGTATTTGGGATAATAAGATTTGGATTTTAGATCTGGATCTAGGTAAGTAAGTTTCATGAAGCATTTTAAGGAAAGGTACTCAGAGGTTTCTTGGGCAAGACCTAAGATAACCAACATGAGATTTCGAACACTCAATCATCCGGAACAAAGAATTCTAATTTCTCCATTCTCTGAGTGTGAGATTCTGAAGGCCATTGCTGACTGTGGAAGTGATCAGAGCCCGGGTCCGGATGGTTTGAACTTTAGATTCATCAAAAAATTCTCTTATATGATGATTGAGGACATAAGCCAACTCTTTAGGGGATTCTACAAGAATGGAATGTTGGTGAGAGGGTGTAACGCAGCTCACATCTCCCTCCTCCCCAAGAAAGACTCTCCTCAATGCTTCAATGACTTCAGACCCATCACACTTATTGGTATCATTCCTAAAATTATCTCCAAGACATTGGTTAATCGTTTGAGTCAGGTGATACATAATCATTTGAGTCAGGTGATACATAATCTTATTGCTTCAAATCAAATGGCATTTATCAAGGGTAGGAAGCTATTGGATGGTGTCTTGATAGCATATGAGATTCTGGAAGAACTCCGGAAGAAGCATAAAGAGGCTCTGATTTTTAAAGTAGATTTTGAGAAAACCTTCAATATGGTGAACTGGGACTATCTGCAAGATGTTGTGGCTCTCATGGTATTTCCACTTATATGGGTCAGCTGGATTATAGCATTACTGGACTTTGTCTCTACTTCTATTCTTATCAATAGGAGCCCATCAGCTCAACCAGAGAGAGGCCTGAAAGAAGGTGATCCTATTTTTCCTCTCCTATTTTTAATAGTTGCTGAAGGTTTATCAAGTATGATTAGCAGGGCTACTACCCTATCTATGTTCAGAGGTATTTCCATAGGGAAGGAGGGTATTACCTTAACACATCTTTAGTTTGCAGATGACACCCTAGTCTTTAGTGAAGCTTCTTGGTCTACTGCTAAAACGCTGAAACTATACTTCATAATTTTGAGCTAGCTTCAGGTTTGAGAGTAAATTTTGGAAAGAGTAGCCTGATCGGGGTTAACATCCCACATAGGAATGTGCAAAAAATGGTAGCCTACCTAGGTTGCAAGATAGGCTCTATTCCACTTAGCTACCTGGGCCTCCTTATTGGTGTTAATGCTAAGAGGCCAAGTACCTGGACACTTATTCTGGAAAAATATAACAAGGCTTTATCTCTTTGGAAACCATAAGCATATTTCTATGGGTGGGAAACTTGTTCTTCTAAATTTGATTACTTTCAGAGAATGATCTTAGGGGGGAGGGGGAAGAGTGGAGCAAAGGAAAGTCTATTGGGTACATTGGAATAAGGTCACTACTCAGATTGAAAGAGGTGGTCTTGGAGTTTGAAATATCTAGGCTTTTAATGATGCTATGCTTGGAAAGTGGTGTGCCAGGATTTTATCTAATGAATCCAGCCTTGCCAAGGATGTACTAAGATCAAAATATGGCAAAGGTGGATTGCTGGAGATTGGTGGCTTACACATAATGAGACGTTCAGCACAGCATGTTAACCCACGCTGGAATACTGGTTGGGCATCTGCTTCATTCTGGTGGTGAAATATTGAGGCCTTAGCAGAGTCTCCTTATTTCCAACAACAAATTTCATTATAGCTGGGGAATGGGGACTTCATTAGGTTCTGGATAGACAAGTGGAAACTGAATACTACATTGGCAGAGAGGTTTGGCAGGCTATTCAAAATTACTACCAAGCCGCAGGTTCTTATTTTAGATATATATATCAATGCATCAACAATAGGTGGTCATGGACCTGGGCCTGGAGAAGACCCATACGTGATCATGAACTAGCAAAACTAGATGAGCTAGAATACTGCTTGTAGGATACTATCCTCATTGCTCAAAATCAGGACAGGTACAAGTTCGTTGGAGGAAAGGATGGTAATTATCTGGTCAGAGATTTTTACAATGGAATTGTAAATGCTATTCCCAATCCTTACTCTCCTGTGAAAGTAAAGTCATGATATTTGCCTGGAAGTTTCTTTAGGAGGTTGTACCAGTCAAGACAGTATTGCATCATAGATACATTATCTGGAATGGCCAAGAACTGACCTATACTTTGTGCAAATCAAACACGGAGTAGGAATCTATCCCCCATCTATTTTACAGATGCCCTATATCTTTGCAGGTCTGTTCCAAAATCTATGTATGGTTACTGGAAGACACGGGTGGTTTACTTATGTCAACTGCAATTCCATCTTTGGCTCTCTTTTGTGAAGAAAAACATCGGGGACTTAATGTTTGTGCTTGGAAGGTTATTTGGTTAGCTATGGTCTGAGTGGTTTGGAAGGTAAGAAATTTGATACTTTTTCAGGAAAAAAAGATAAATGTGGATAACATTGTGCGAACAGTTCAGAGGTCTGTGTGACTTTGGATCCGTGCTAAGAGAACAGAACACTTATTCCCCTTCTCTACCACATACTGAATATCTCAGCCAAAAATTCTGTATTGTGTTCTAACCTTTCTTCGCCTTATATTTTTGTCTAACATCTTGTTTGCTAGTTTTTTTCTACTAAAGATGCAGTTGCTACTAACCTTGTCATGGACATGTAGGTGCTTCGGTACCGGTGCTCCTTTAATGGAGCCATTGCTGCAGCAGGAATGCGCATGCAAAATTAACTTAGTCTGTCAAAGCATGGATATAGATATAGGCTGACCTCAATAGTGCCTTAGGATTGGAAATGCACGACTGTTCGGCTGATTCAAATGTTGTTTCTTGTACTCTCTTAAATCTAAACAGTTTGTACTAACCTCTACTTGATGCGCAGATGCCTCTGGGGTGCGCCACCAATAGGGCAGATCTCACTATTTGATTTTAGCCTGCTTTAAAAAGATGGTGGTGAGCAGAATGATTTCTTTGGAGATATCTTGGAACCATGGAACGTTTCAATGTTTTGGAACCTACAAGATTGCTCTTTGCGATGGAATTGTTGGCATTTCTATCAATTGTATGCCACACTGTCTGTGTAACACAAGTATGCTCGTGCCATGATCCACAAAGGGGCAAAAATCGCCTAGTCTCATTTTGGAACGACCTGGAAACTTCATTAGGTCCAGAATTTGGGAGTGAGTCCCGGTGCAATATGATCGATTCTCTCACTGGGGAGTGGCAAGAATATAGAGACTAAGAGAGGATCTTCGTGACTACAAAAAATATTCCATTAGATTTCCTTCTTGTATTTCTTTGCTTTTGATCTGAAAGCTTTGTCTACACACATACTTCCCACTGTTTCATTACATAGATAACTCATCAAACAAAATCGACTTGTGTCCAAATCCCTAAAATGGGATTTGATAAGCTGACAACCATGAAGTTTTGAGATGGTGAAGAGCGGACGATGGTGATGAGCTGAATGCTGAGATGCTCTATGATCTTGTATGACGATAGGTGAGACATGTACCAGAACACCCTTAACTATATTTGTGGGTTGGTGTGGAGTGAAAACATGCTGCAGAACAATCTCAAAGATACTACTAGTTTGGTTATTCGTCGTGGATCAATTGTTGACTATGATCTATCTAGCTGAGATGTGTAGCATAAATGATATGTTGACATCTATGAAGCTGATTGAGTCAAATGAAATCTGCGAAGATCGCCTCCTCGGAGTGAATCATACTAGCTACGAGCAAGATCAAGAACAAGTCTCATCATTTCCCTTCTTTTGGTATTGTATAGTCTCTCTATTGTACAATTTATTTTATTCAATGAAATTTTGCTTATAAAAAAAATCATGTTGGCTTCGACCTATCACAATTACAAAGGTGTCAAACATTTTGAGCCACTGACGTGGTGCTTATGTTCATAATACTTTTTATCAATAAAACCAACATGTTGTTACCTCTTCTAAGTATCCATATAAGAAGGCAGTTTTCACATCTAACTACTCCAACTCTAGATTACAACAAGCAATATATGCCAACATGATTCTAATTTTCTGAAACTTAACAATTGGAGAGAAAATTTCAATAAAATCTACTCCCTCCCATTGAGTAAACCCCTTTACTACTAATCTAACTTTAAATCTAGTAGGTTTAGTAGGATATATACCTTTTTTTGCCTTGTAGATCCACTTGCAGTCCACTATCCTCTGCTTTTCTGGCCTTGGAACCGGTTGCCATGTTCTATTCTTCCTCACGGACTTCATTTATTTTTCCATGGTTGTTGTCCACCTATTAGCTTCCTTAGATTTAATTGCTTCAGTATATGTCTTAGGTTCAAAATATGAGATCTCCATTCTTACAACCAGAGCATTGTTTATTAGGTCTGCTAAGCAATTAAATCTAGCTAGCCTTACTACATTTTTCCTTCTTTCCCTATCCCGGGCTAGTTGATAGTTAGTTAAATTAGTCTCCCCTTAAAGATTTTCTCTAGTTTCTAGTTGTGCACTTGTGACAAGTGTATCCTCTGTCTGTTGATCATCATGAGGTTCATCTGGTGGAGTGTCTACTGATGGTTCCGCCTCAAACTGTGTAGTGAATGTCTAATCTTTATTCTATAATCTTAAATCCTCATTTTCTTGTAGAGTTAAAATTAGCAAAAGGAAATTTTATTTCATTGAATATTACATCTTTGCTAATCAACACTTTAAAACCAGGAAATGACCTATCCCATAGTCTGTACCCTTTGGTTCCTTCTAGATACCACAGTAAAACACACGTTGTTGATCTAGGGTCTAACTTGTCACTCCTTGTGTGTACATAGGCAGTGCATCCAAATATTTTTAAGTAATCAATATTCAATTTTTTTCTTGTCTAAATTTCTTTAGGACATTCAAAATTCAGGGTTGTTGTGGGGCTTATTAGTGTTATGCCCTAAAGCCAATCATCTTGGCCTTTGTATTAACACATTAATGTTATATATATAATTGTAGCAATATTTACTATTTGATTATTTACTTGCTTTATTTATAGCATTCTAAATAGTAAAGCCTAGCGTTGGTAACTTAGAGTGTATCACAAAGAGATGTGATGATGAGACCACTCTAATTATGTTATCAATACTAAACATCCCTAACTATAGCATTAGTGAGATAAGGCATAACTAATACGGATAGGCTAGCATGTTCTAAGCCAATTTCTTTCGAAGAAAATAGTTGATCTTATCAACTATAGTGTAGAGATACTTAAACTAGAACATGAATGCTTATAGTTGACAAGTACATCAGATTGACTCGCATAGAGATTGCCATTTTGTAAATGGTTTATATTCTAAAGAATAATAGGTGTAAGTGATCCTTAAACTTGAGGTCACCATAGATATCTTGAGTATGGATGTCACTCTTTGATTCTATTCACAGTTGCACCGTAAATGGGTAACAATCAGCAGTCTTGGGAGTGGTTTAAAGTATGGAAGGATTGTGAGTGATCAATAAAGGATTCACCGCTCCTAAAATATTAGGAGAATATCTCCCTATGGCCACTTGTAAGAAGTCATGGAAGCCTTTGCAAACCACCAGTTTAATTAGAAAGAAGTTTCTAATTAGTACTCAATGATCATGACTTCCGTTACGAGAAATCTTATGTATATTAATAAGGATGACAAATAACCTCAATATACAATATTAGGGATATGAAAAGGTGAAAGGATATTAATTACACAAGAGTTAGTTCTTAAAAGGATAGTCTCCTTCCATGACTATTTTCAATACTTGTGACCATGCTATTTTCTAGAGGTCACTCATCGTCTATGGATTTGAATTAGAAATTAATGAATTACAAGTGTGTAATTCATTAACCGTAATTTGACTATGTTAATTCAATGTCCATTGGCAAATTATTGGGAACCTATAGGGTCACACACATTAACTTAAAAGTTTTATGGGTAGTTTTGTAATTAAGATAAAGTATAGGGGTCAAAATAGAGTTTATGAAACTTCAAGGACTTGTTTGCACTTATGGGGACACAAATGTAATGGACATAGGTTTGTAGGATGTATATTATATACATCAAAACTCCATGGATTTGATATATATATATATATATATTAGTGGAAAATTCCTACAAGTCATATATATTTTATATATATTTGTTACATTTTTTCCTCCAATTAGATTACATATAGGGATTGCATGACCAATGAAATTACATAAAATGATGTAATAATATAAGAAGAGTTGTATATATTAGTTGTATGGTTTTATTCTACAAAACCATGACTCCTAAACATGAGTTGTCCAAAGTTCAAGCATATGTATGGCTAGGATCAAATGTTGATAAACTCTAGGACATGTGTTTGCATCTTAAACTCATGGGAACCTCTATAAATACCTCAATACATGATATGTGGAAGATTGATGCATTTGCAAGTCTTAATAGAAGAAACAAATGGGTTCTCTCTATACCCGAAAGCATAGAGAAAGCGGTAAAAAAATATGCACTTGATGCAATTTTCTCTCTCATCTTCTTAGACTTCATATGTGGAGCTAGCACTCCAAAATACACATAAGTTTTACAAAAGGTTGTACAAGCTCTCAAGGGTTGTGGTGATGTGTACTACCATAGAGAGTGGACATTTAGACACCTTGAAGAGGAGACTACTTTCATAATCTTGAAGAATAAATCTTTTTGAGGTAAAAATGATATTTAAGTTGTGTAAATTAACAAGGTTCATGAAAAAAGAATTCTGGATTTTTTTTTTGTTATGAATGTTTGCACACACAATTCGCTATGCTTCCTCATGCCACATGTTTCATGACACGTAATTTGTTTTTGTAGAAAAGCCAAATTTCATGTAAACGTAATAAGCTATTTACAAAGCGAAAGTAAAAACAAAACAAGGCACAAAGATGCTGGTTTAGACTAGATATCTCCTGTGATTTGGACACATAGAGATGAAGACAGTGGTTGAATCCCTGAGCCTGAACTATATAAAATGCCTTTCCAACAAACCCTCCGTTATAGATTCCAGAATTCCTTTCTTGACATGTATTATAGATTACAGAATTCCTATAGGGCTTCTATTCACTAAATGTACAGCGGTACTAACTGCTTCCCCAAAAACAAATTCTTAAGACCATAGGTATTTAGTAGATACCTAACCTTTTCCAATAAAGTTCTGTTCATCCTCTTAGCCACTCCCATTTTGTTGGGGTGTGTGCCTTACTGTCCTACGTCTTATTATACCATTTTCAGCACAGAATTTATCAAATTCCAGATTACAAAATTCCAATCCATTGTAAGTTCTAAGGTATTTAATCATTATATCTTTCTAGCTTTCAACTATAGTTCTCCACTCTTTAAACTTAGAAAACACTTGATCTTTAGTTTTCAAAAGAAATATCCACACTTTTCTGCTAAAGTTATCTATCAAAGATTTTAAAAAAATACCTAATACAACCCTGAGTTGGTACTGACTCTAGACCCTACACATTCGCATGCACATATTCAAGCAATTGTTCAGATAAATGCACCCCTTTATGAAATTGTGCCCTGTGTTGTTTTTCCATTATGCATGAGAAGTCCAAATCACAGATTTTATCTTAACTAAATAAGCCTTTTTTCTGTGCAGGATATCTAATCTTTTTTAACTCATGTGCCCTAACCTAAGGTGTCACAATTTTGTAGAGTATTTTGCATTTGAAACTAAAACAAAATTGTTTACTTATGAATCATGACTTCCTTCAAGAATGTAAAACCTGTTCTATTTTCTACCTTCAAATATTAGCTTGTTATTCTTAAAGAGTCTAATCAGTCCATTTCCCTCTTTATAATGACACCCTAGTTCATCTAATGTACCTAAAGAAATTAGATTTCTTTTAAGTTGAGGTACATATCTTACTTATGTTAATTTGATAGTTTTACCACTATTCAAATTTAGAGCTATATTACCACTCCCCTCGACTGGATATGTGTGATTGCTACCCATAAAAACAGTCCCTATCGCATAATTATTAAAGCTATCAAACCAGTCCTTGTTGGGGCCCATGTGATATGAACACCCGGTGTCTAAGACCCAGTCACTATTGGACTTCTCTCATGCCACCAATAATGCTTCAGATACATGTTCTGAAACATTTAAAAATTCTGAATAAAAGTGGTCAGTTACTGTCAATACATCAGAGTTTTGTTCATTTTTATTTTCTTAAGCTATGTTTGACTCATTTTCTTTCTACCTTCTTAACCAGATATAGCACTCTTTATCACTCTTATAATTCTTTGTATTCTTGTTGTTCTTGAACTTTTTCTTATTGTTAGGCTCAATCTTAGATTCATGAACAATGCATTAACCTTCCTCTTTGTCACTTTCAATTCCAATTTCCTAACCTTAAATCCAAATATAATGAGTTCTAAGGACGGGACTATTCCTTAATATTGTAGTGCATTCTTTACAACTTGGTAATATTCAGGAAATGAGTTCAATAGTATCATAGCCTTAATTCCTTCATCAAGATTATGAGTTATACCTCTAAAAGCTAAGTTCAATTTTAGAAATTATCTATTGTTTTATTTGTATCCATTTTAAATGATAACAATGAACATTAAAGAAACAATAGATTTGGTGCACTAGTGCTTCCAAAGGTAGACTCCAACGTCTATAACTCTAATTGTTTAGTTTGTCCATCTACTTTTCTAAGGACAGTTTCACTTAGATTGAGAATGATAAGATTATAAGCCTCTTCATCTATTTCAGCTTTTTGAGCCTTTTGTTCCACAAACCATTTAGCTTAATTTGATTGTAGGGCAATTAACACTTTATTATGTGAGAGCACTGCTTTTAATTTCTTAGACCACATAGGGAAGTCCATTTTACT
Organism: Pinguicula moranensis; assembly: GCA_028565015.1. Lineage (NCBI taxonomy): Eukaryota > Viridiplantae > Streptophyta > Magnoliopsida > Lamiales > Lentibulariaceae > Pinguicula > Pinguicula moranensis. Next base: position 18,864 of record JAOWBN010079762.1, read on the forward strand.
ATCAAATATAGTCACCTCTAATCTAGTATTCCCCATGTTTCCTAGATTTTAAATTTTAAAAAGTATGTAACACTGAAGAAGTTCCTAATATGAACAATCTCAACTCTGAACAGTAATTTCAACTGACTAATTCAGTAACAGCAGAAATAGCACATGGAATTTCAAGATCACAAATCAAGTAAGTGATGTAAATGAGGATATTCAATCAAAACAATTCACAGTTTGCAGATCTACTCAACTCATATGTAAGAATATAGCTCAAACACAGTACAGAAATAAGAGAATCAAAGAGAGTTCGAATAGATCTTACCAAACCCCAAGTTAAGGGTTCGTAAATCGATTCCAAAATTTGGACGTTTTTTCAGCACATTACGGATCTACTCTTCTTTCACCGAATTCACCGTAGATCCTGATTTTCTTGCACTAACCACCTTCAATTCCAGTTGAATCAACGACAAAAATTGTAAAACCTGGCTCTAATACCACACTGTTGTGCACCTATGTGTTTGACTCAACTAATTAACCGATTGTAACATGTAAAATTGCATGCAAGAAAATAAAAAACACAAGATTCATCCCGTGGTATCCAAATTCTGAAGAATTTGACTAAATCCATGTTGAGCATCCGACTATGGCAAATAGAGCTAGTTACTTGCAAGGTGCTTCACTATGAATCTATCTAAAAATGTTCGATACAGTCTCACACCCTCCTTGCATTTTCTGCCCTCAACCAACAACCCTGGCCGAGTAAACTGAAGGATCAAACTTAGCCTCCTTCACCATGGAACACAATCCTTCACCCTCTCTTCTCAATCTCACAAAAACTTGGATAAAAAACGAAGAGAATTACAAAGAAAACGAATCAACATGAGAGAGCAAGATTTTCTCAAGGACATATAAAACCAACATTTTGTCGAACGACACTCCATTTTTCTGCTTTTATTCAACCGTTTCAATAGGGTTTTAATCTGAGCCATCTAGCTTCAAGATCCAGCGGTCCAGATGTGCCCACAAATTCTTTATCCTGGCTGTACATCTCAACTCAATCCAACGGTTGAGATATCACGCCATGCTAATTGAAATGACGCCGTACACCAATTGAGTTGGTGTTCACTGTTTTCAGCTTACATTCATTTGCATGAAGGATTCCATTTGGGATTACGAGCAGATGGTATTGGGTTTAATGGGTGCGATTTTTGATATAGAGTTTTACAATGCTGGATCTGGGCTGTCGCCAAGTTCGAGTTTTGTTTTTTTTATTTCTGAAAATGGCTGCTTCGATGAGTTATTGACCAAATCTCTGGTTTGCGGGCGTGGGATTTGATTTTTCTATCTCAATCTCTTGGCTCAATGCCTGCACAGGCGATGGTATTAGTGCTCAGTATGGGTTATTCATTCGTGGGAAAAGTAACAAGTTTAAAATATTTGAAAGAAGTAAACAATATTGGAGTTGAG
>JAOWBN010079873.1:0-20318 GCA_028565015.1 Pinguicula moranensis
ATTTTTATTTTTTTTGGGTCGACCCGGCGGGTCGACCTGCTGGGTTGGCGCGCGTCCAAAATTTGAATTTTTCGGACCCGGCGGGCCCGACCTGCCGGGTCCGACAACAATTTTTTTTTTTAAATTTTACGGGCCCGGCCGGTTTAACCGTCGGGCCGTCGCAGCGGGTCCAGAATTTTCCAAACCCGCCATGCCCAGTTCGTGAAAAATGCGACCTGGGCACGGCCCAAATGCCGCGGGCGGCCCTTGGCACGTGGTCTGCGGCCCGTCTGGGCCGCGTGCCAATTTGGGCATGTCTACTCACATATATCTGAAAATTATCTTTATAGCCCTCAGTTAAAAGAAGCGTTTGATAAATTCATAATATATACGTTTGTCATCTAGAATCACGAATATCTCAGATAATAGAATTAACACTATTTGACCCTACTGATGACACAAACACAATCCTTACCGTAGGTCAAATTTGATTGTGTCCAATAATGTGTACCCCGTACACTTATAATTTATGTGATTAAACAGATGTCTCGTATCAATGATCTGTGAAACATGATCATGCACTAATCCACAAACTAGTCTTTATTGTCATCTAACATTCTGAGTTAATGACATAAGACCACAGCTTGTTTTAGAGTTTCGAGTATTTCTATGCAATTCCACAATTTGACTCATCAACCCAAATGATCCTTATAAACATAAAATTCAAGTAACAAAAACATTTTATTCATGAAGCTAACGAGCGCAACATCAACAATGATTGATGCTCTTTGTTACTATTCCAACAATATAGTCATAATCAATCATCATTACTAACGCATTTCGAAAGTTACTTCAGCGAGAAAAGGATCGAGTGAACGCATTAAGGACTTATGGAAAATTACAGATATTTATACATGCCTTCTACTGTTTTAAGCTATTAAATTAAAAAGTAAAGCACTTTACTCCTTTAAACTTTAGATATCACACTGTGCCCACATCAATTCTTTTTAATAATATTTCATCACCTTAATTTAAGATAAAAACATATTAAATATTTTTACCGTATACAATAAATAAAGAAAAGTAAAAATTGAAAACATTATAAATATACATAATAAAATACTAAAAATAGAAATACACATGAAATTAATAATAACAATGGTAAAAGTAATAATATATAAAATAATAAAAAAAAAAGTTCAAAATAGCGTAAAGAAAATTAGTAAATTAATAAAATAAATAAATAAATAAATAACTTTTAAAAGGTAAGGACATACATGTGTTAATTTTAAAATCATAAATACTACAAAATTGAAAAATAATATAAGTATTTTAGAATCATAAATACTACAAAATTGGGTGAGGACACACATTTATTAATTTTAAATATGAGAGCTCATAATTTTTTTTTGAAGTTCATAATACTTGTAATTCTAATTTTACATTATGATTTTTCAAAATTTATTTATTCATTTTACTATTTTTCTTTTTTGAAAAGTCAAATTCATTAATACAAATATTTACAGTATTTACAATGAACAAAGAAACACAATAAGCTAGAAACCTATTTGGGCTAGATCTGAGATCCTAATCCTCTCTTCATACTCTTTATCAGGTATAGTTAAGGGTGATCTGGTACACGGCTCACCTAGTGTCATAGTAGATCACAAAGCAGCTCAGCATTCAGATCATCGTCGTCATTCGCACTTCACCAAAACAAAATGTCCTGACTGTCAACTTATCAATCTCCCATTTTAGGAAAATTAGTACACAGCTCGATTAAGTTCGGTGAGTTATCCCTGTAGTGAATGATAGGTCGTAATCTGATCAGACTCATATCTCAGATCCAACCCAAAGAAGCACGTAGTTTTTTAACTTGTAACTAGTGAATTTGGTTCTGATCTGCTGATCCTTAATTGATTCATCTGCCAACCACTAGTATCAGTAAGGCTACTTCCATGTACGACTGTGGCAGCTGGAATATTCATGCTACATGGCACTTGGCTTAATGCATGTAGATATTCCACTTTAGAAGCAAGAGCATGTAATCCTTCATTGACCGAACTGGTGGATGTATTCTGTATATATGGCATATCCTGATCATACGAGCAGCTACAAAGGAGGTAGTCACTCAGTATTTGATGGCAAAGAGAGGCAGGGTAGCCTTGAGATCACTTCTTGATGGCATTACTCCAGGAAAGAAGATGTATTCGGTGAGAAGTATATCTGACTCAGTAGAAGCTACAAGGAGGAGGTTGTCATTGAGCATGTTGCTGCCCATTGAACAAGGTCGCATTGTGATCACTGAGGTGCATAGAAATGTCCACCGAGCAGGTGGTTTGTTTGTAGGAACAATTAGGGTGCAGGGAAGTGACCACCATGCAGGTGGTTTGCTGTGTTTATGGTGTGGCACCCTTATGTGATAACAGTCACATGGCTAATGTCCGTATGACTCAGAACTCCTAACATCATGCAGTGGACCTAACCTGTACCAAGTGGAATAAGCAGTGTAATGAGAAGGCTTAAGAAAACAATCAGCAGCTTATTGAAGGACCCAGATTTATGTTGTATCCCATGTACGCTGAGCCTGGCTATGTGCGGAGGCACATAGAGTTATGTTGCCTCGAGAAGTATTCTTCCACAGTTGACCTAACCTGTACCATGTAGAATTAAAGGTGTAATAAGAGAGCACAAGATCTGCCGGAATGAGAATTAGAAACTAGCCTGAGAATGAGAACATTAAGAGAAATGAAGGCAAGCCTGTGGATGAAGAATCTTCAGCGAAACTGTATGGAAACGGGATGGATTTGCTTCTAGCTCATAGCCACATCCATGCTTACCTCTGTATGGTACATAGGAGGATGTGACTATTGATACTGTAGAAGTGAAATGGGTTGTATTCCTGGCCTTCCAGGTGAACCACACCATGGCCAACCAGATGGAGTCCCAAGCAGGCACGTTTATGCCCTGGGGGGCTGCATCAGAGTAGTCCAGCAGGTTAGGGACAACAACACCGCCAGAAGCAGTCAACACTAGAGCCAGTGATAACCATGAAGCAATGCCCTGCCATAGGCAGCTGATGAATGAACACCAAAGAAAAGATGGGAGACAGTCTCATCTTTTGAGATGTACAGGGGGGAGACTATCTCCTGGTTTGCTGGGATAACTCTTCTTTTCTGAAGAATTGCTTTAGTAGGCACTGAGTGTTGGATTAGGTTCCACGCAGAAACACAGACTTTCTTTAGGAACAAAACTTGCCCAAATCAGTTTAGTGAGTGATGTGTTGAGGAGAAAACGCATGCACAAATCTGAGGTGATAGCACAAAAGGCATCACTAACCTTGTATGCTCCTTGATGGTTGAGCTTGAAGATGTACTTGTCCTGGAGCAAAGGGTTCGGTGCAATGACCTGCAGAAGACTTGATAGTTTAGATAGCTCATTTAGTTCAGATGCACAAACCTCCCTTTTCCACCTACAGCACCAGGACCAGTTATTGTTAACCCACATCCTTGCATCAGCAATACATATGTCCTTGCACATCTCATTCCTAAATATCCTTGGGAAGCGCTCTGCCAGAGAAGTGTTGTGCATCCACTTGTCAGACCAAAATTTTATTTTGGCTCCATTTCCCTAGCTGTAGGAGAACATTATCAGAGAACCAGGTTCAACTCAAGATATCCTGCAATGTGTTCCACCAAGAAGAGGCATATCCCCTGCCCCTAGGACGGCCAACCATTGAGTGGCTCTCCAAAGGATGGAGAACTCTGAATCCTGCTATTGAATAAGATGAGTTGCCCCCATATTTGGATCTCACGATGTCTGTAGTTAGTGAGGGAACATCATTGAGAAGATGGAGCCCCCATTTCCCCAGCATAGCAGCATTAAAAGAGGCTAAGCAACGCACCCGTAGTCCTCCATTGTCCACAAAGGTGGTAAGTTTACCCCAGGAAGTCATACACAACTTTACCTTGCTTGATGATCTACCCCAGAAGAAGCTTCCCTTAATGTTAGTTAGATGTTTGATAGAAGACTTTGGTGCACAAAAGCAGGAGAAAAAAAATGAGAGGGTAGGGCTGCAAGTACAGCATTTAGCAGGGTTAGCTTACCTCCAGTGGATAGTCACTTGTGCTCCCATGGTGAGAGAGTATTGCTGAACTTTTGCACAAAAGGCTGCCAAGATGAGGGTTTCCTCATGCTTGCTCCGACAAGAAGGCCTAAGTACCTAAAGGGAGGAACAGAGGACTGACAGTGCAGAAACGCAGCCATGTTGTCTAAGGTTTAAGGCTGCACATTTACTCCAGTTAGCTTGCTCTTGCCAAAGTTAATCTTTAGCCCAGTGACCAATTCAAAATTTAGGAGAATAGCCTTAAAGGCTAGCTCAGAGTTCCAGTCAGCTTGACCAAAGATAACCGTGTCATCAGCAAACTGCAAGTGGGAAACCTACACCTTGCCTCTGCCTATACTCAATTCTTTGAACATATTCAGAGTGATGGCCTTGTTTATCATGGCTGATAACCCTTCAGCAGCAAGCAAAAACAGAAATGAAGAGAATCACCCTTTCTGATGCCACACGTGGGATAAAACTCCTTAGTTGGACTCTCATTCACAAAGATAGACGTTGAAGCATAATCCAAAAGGCCTTTAATCCACCAATTCCATCAGGGAGGGAAGTTCATAGTGGACAAAATCTAAAGGAGAGAGCTCCAATTGATTGAGTCAAATGCCTTTTCAAAGTCGACTTTGAGGATAAGAGTTTGCTTCTTGAGCTTCTTCACTTCACCAGTAATCTCATTTGCAGCAACTACACTATCCAAGAGCCTTCTCCCTTTGATAAAGTTGATTGGTTGTGACTGATCAGCATATACATAACCACCCTCATCCAATTAGCAAGGACCGTAGCTATGATTTTAGGCATGGTGCCTATGAGAGAGATATGTTTGAAGTACTTAACATGTAATGGATTAGAACACTTAGCCAACAGAGCAATGTAAGAGGCATTGCTTCCATTAGCTAACCTGCCACTCTTCTAGAATTCAAACATGAGCTGCATAATGTCAAGTTTTAGCAGATGCAAGAATAAAATGAATATCCACCCCTTCGGAGTCGGGGCTTTTGTGACTCCCACAATCAGAAATGGCTGCAAGAACTTCAGCTTCATAAAATGGTTGCTGCAGAAAAGATTTTTGGTTCTGATCAAGTGATTGCAGTTTGAGACCAAAATGTGGTCTATGAAGTATTTTTTCAGTGAACCTGTCGTTGAAATGTGCTAAAAAATAGTTCTTGATGAGCTCAGGTTCCTCCAGCCACGCTGAACCATCCCAGACACCAGTGATCAAGCTTTTAGACCTGGTAGACTTTAGACTTTTGTGGGAAAATGCAGAGTTCCCCTTGCTTGATCCACTTGGATTTTTGATAGGTGATACTACACAACTGCCCGGAGATGCTATCCAGTTGAGAGTGTAAGTTGGCCAGTTGCAGTTGGTCAATAATAGGAAATGGATCCACTTCAGCCTTCAAGTCCAAGGATATGATGCACTGGAGCAAGGTTTGTCTTTCCTGTGCCAGGTTCCTTGAGGAGGCCTGATTCCATATCATGATCCTATCCTTGAGAAGTCTGATCTTCATCATTATCTTGTAGATCCAGTAACCCTCAATATAAGAACTGCTCCAAACCTGCTCAACCATTTGGTTACTATTAAGCAGCCATACATCCAGGACCTTAAGAGGTTTAAGGCCCCAATTCTGCATGCCGTTAAATAGACTCATTGGATAGTGATCTGAGCCCTCTTTATCCATCCCTACCTGCCTCCAAGCTTCTCCAGAATCCAGCCATTTGCTGCTCACCAGAAATATATCCATTTGGCTCATGGCTATCAATGACTTCAAGGACCAAGTGAATTCCTATGCTCCATTCTAAGATTATGCAAGTCCAAACCGGTGACAAAGGCATTAAATAGCTCAACCTCCTGAACGTAGTTGTGGCTAGATACCCCTTTCCTTTCGTTGAGGTCCAAGACAGCGTTGAAGTCCCCCATTAGACAGTATTTCTCCTAACAAGAAGGCTACAGACAATCAGACAGAAGCTGCCATTGTGCTTGTTTACTAGCTAAGTCACTAGGGCAGTACACATTGATCATATGAGACCTGGTAGCTTCACCAGACCAATGGCCAGAAACACCTAGTAATCCTTCCCCATTGAACATAGAGTTTCTTTGAAATTTGTTCTTATCCCATAGAAAAGCAACCCCCCAAAGAGGCCTGTTGAATCTGTGAAGCACCAGTCAAATTCTGCATCACGCCACAAGAAAGAACACAGTGATTTCTCTATATTAGATAACTTGGTTTCTTGCAGGCAGATAAAGTCCACCTTCTTCTTTGCAATTAGGTGTTTAACCTGCCTTTTTTCTCCTGACACCCTAGACCTCGAACATTGAAAGTGATCATGGGCGCTGCTTATTCCGAACCCCCAAAGGATTAGAATAAGGCGCAGGGCCATGATGACAGGCTACTTCCTGGTAGGACTTGGACATGTCCTCCAGCAGAGAGCGAAACTCGGCATGATGGCTATCATAGTCAATAACAAGTTGAGAGCCAATCGCCATGGTGGAATCTACAGCAAGGTTAGGTTGCAAGGGATCAACTAGGTACTCACAAGTCCGGGAGGACTAACAGAGAATTGAGCTGCAAGTTGTGCTAGACAGCCATCCAGGACAGCCAGGTTACTTGCCCTAGCAGGATCATCCTCTTAACGAGTTTGGCTCCTTGTTTTAGGCTGACCTCTGGTGACCATAGGTATAGCTAATAGTTGGTGACTAGAACTACCAACGGCCCTTACTGCATTAGGGCCAAGATAGAGGGGAGGAAACTCCTCCAGGGTAATTGGAATGTCAGTCAGTGCACTATCAGAGAAAGCTTTGATAGGGAGTGGTGAGGCAGCAAGAGATGGAATAGTCGTATGCAGGACAACCTCCTTGGAGGGCAAAGAGGTTGCCTCCAACACAGGAAAAGATGAAATGATCAGACCTTCCTCCTCAACAGAGATAGCTCTGGATACCCTGATAGGGTTAGGGGAAGGCAACTTCTTGTCAGTCTTAGAAGGCAAGGTATTAGGTGAATTGAGAGCAGAGATAGGTGCAGACAGATCCTTTGCAACTAGCAGCTCTGGCACCACTACCTTGGCACTCAGATCAGTCAGGGATGGAGGACACCAACCAATCTTCTGAGGCTTCCATGGGTGCTGCACAAAGGACAAAGGCCCTTGAGTAGAGGTTGCTTCTACCGGAGATGGCAGAGGCACAAACACAAGGGGCTTGACTTGAGCAGGACTTACACTCTTAGGGTGTGACACCACCAAGTCCTCCCCACTAGCAACAGAGAAGTCAGCAGAGGACAGGGTGTCAGTGACTGAGGAAAAAATAAGGTCATCATTCCAGAGTGGCACAGGTTGCACAGATTCCACAACGTGCAAGGAGTAGGATTTTCCATCAACAAGCACCTGCAAGGACGTATCCACCATCATACCAATAGGAACTTGGATCACTAGATGAGCTGAATCCAAGTCCTGCTTAAAGAGAGTAGAGTCCTTGGTGCTGTTGAAGGAACCTACCTTACTGGGTATGGAAACAAAATTTGATTGGGTCCAAGCCTGGATTGGCAGTCCAAAGACTTGGATCCTGTAGATGCGATTGGGAGATGGCTCTTGAGAGGACCATGGAGAGATATCCTCCACCCAGTTGGCCAGCCAGTCCAACCGTTTATTTAGGAAATTATACTTTATTTTATCATCTGATTTTATCCTACAGTTTGTTCATGTTACTTTATTTTAAGTATTTTTATTTTATTTTATTTTCTATTCTTTTACCTTCTTTAGATTATTACAAAGGATAAAAATATTCAAAATAATTTATCAGACTTACTTAAGATGGTAAATTTTATGAAAAAGAGTTGAGGGGCCAAAGTATTATATATAATCCAAAGTTTCAAGGGTAAAGTGAACTTTATTCAATTAAAAAAGAATCTCTTTTAAAATTTAAAATTTAATGAAATCACATAAAAATATTAAATAAAAAACTTGAGTTCAGAAATTAGATTTAAAATCAATTTCCACGTCACATCTTTTCCAGTACCAAAAAAATCGTTGAAAGAAAGATGTTTCATGGGTGCCCTCAAACTAGAACTAGGAAACACTTTCATATCGACAAGAAATTTACAAATGAATAAACTCGTTCATTTGTAGCAAGAGCGTATGATGTGAATGTAAAAGCTCACCCGCGTCTTACTGATCCTTTGGAGGATATGGGAGGTCTAATAACTCGTGCAAAAACTAAGAAGATGAAGTATGCAACGACCATGATGCTGGAAGGCGTAAGGCAGTAAGAGAAACTCAAACTAGATTCTAGCAAGTTGTGGATCAATATGATCAAGCTTCAAGATGTCGACACTGCACGTGGGGCCACAATCCTCCGCCCAAAGTTGTAAATTCCAGGAGCTGCAATTGAAGATTACAAATGAAGATGGAGTTATTTTCCCTTATGTTCGTTATATTTTACTAAAACTACGATTAAATAATTCAACTTTTTTGCATAGGGTTAGATTAGGATTTCCTATTATTTTGGTAATTTCTCATCTTGTTGGCAATTAGACAAGATTAGACTTTTTCCCTTAATGAAGTTTTCAATTATCTGAGAATTTTAATTAGGTAAGACTCCAAATACTCTAGGAGATTTTTTGCCCTTTCAAAGCTTATTTAAAGGCAACAATTTTGTTTCTAATGAGGAAGTATTTTTTGATTAAAAAGTTATGAGCCTGAAAGGGATCTCTTTCTTTATTGGAATTCTTATTCTAAAGAGAATTAGGTCGCATACATTTTAGGGTTAATGTAAAGGGCTTTTTTATAGTTAAACATATTAAATTGAAAAAGTCAAATGGCCAGGATACAACTGGGTTTGGTCTACAAGGCCCAGCTAAGTTTCACATATCCAGTTTTTTGCTGCAAATTCATATTCGGGCCATAGCGGCCCAAATAGTATTAACCTACAAAAAATTCAAGGGGCAAAAATAGGCCCGGTGAAGATTTCTCGAGGAACGTCCCTCGGTCAGTGTGTGACACAACAGCTTATTGTCATGTCACTGCAGGTGCGCATGGGAGCACATGTGCCGGTAGGCTGCCGGGATCTGGTCGGGGATTGGTGGATCAGGTCATTCCGATGGCGAATGGCATTTCTGGAAGGGAGGACGCACGATGGCGAAGAGGCATGGGAACACAAGGGGGGTGCGACAGAGAGGAGTTAGAGCTTCGTAGGACGTGCGATGGGGCATGCAGCCATGGCGCATAGCAGTGTGCACGGCTGGAGGGAGCGCGGTACGGTGGCACAGCAGGAAAGCACAGAGGAGAGACGCGGCGGCATGGCAAAGAGATACAGAAAGACACGAAAAAAATGGCAGGGAGTGCGGCGAAGTGATGCTGGAGGTATGGGGCCGTTGGATCTGGGGGGTTTCTGGCCAAAACTTGTCGGGAAATGACTTCAAGACACCAAATATGGGGTTACTCGCCATAGGGCAGTGAGGACGATGGAGGACAAAGGGCTAAGGGCGGTGGAGGGACGCAAGAGGACCGCGCCCCTCCGCCTTGTGGAGCTCTGGTAAGGAGGTGCAGTCTCCACCTTATAGGGAAGGCAGAGAAAATGGTCGGGAGGAGAGAGGGTTTTTTTAAAACTAGAAACATTAAATAAATATAATCACCCCTTTCACGGGAGGGAACCTGTTACAATTGGCTTAGCGCATGAACCCAAAGTCTGACTCCTCTATTACAAATGATCATAGCCGCAGACTTGGCATATTCCATTTGTCTAAATGGAGCATTCCTTTTGCCTTCTTAGGTAGTTGGTTGTTATTCCAGCAAGTGATGTTACTGCCATTTGCCCCCATTTTTGCTAGTAGATCAGCTATTTGATTTCCTTCCCTATACTGATGACACACGTGAAGATTCATTCCCTCTGCTACTAACTTGAAATCCTCCTAGTACTCCCATAGGTACCACAGTATGCAGAAGCGGTTTAAAATCCATTCCACCAACATAAGTGAGTCTCACTCCAATATAATGTTGTACCATCCTATTTCCTTATATAATTTTAAGCCCTATGTTGCGGATAGGATGTGGTCTAATGTTTCCACCTGCCTAGGATCACAACAATGGAATGCTGAAGCAATCTACACTCATCTTTTCACCACCAGATCGTCTGTAGGTAAGCTCTGCGTCCATGCTTTCCATGCCAGAAGAATCATCTTCAGCGGTAGATATTTGTTCAAGATGAACAAATCTGCAGGTCCTGAAACTGGACTACCCCGCACGATCTCCCAAGCTATCTTCAGTGAAAACTCTCCATCATTTGTTGGTGTCCATATAATTTTATCCTTCATGCCTAGCTCGGCCGGTAGATTATGGCCTTGTATCTCTCTTACAATATCTATTCCAACCACCACTTGTTCCAGGGCCTCCACTTCCCATTGTCTATCATTTGCATTATCTTGCACCTGTGCACCCCTTGTAATGACATCCTGAATTCTGGCCGACAGCGTCCCAGAGGCAAGCCATTTATCAAACCAAAATGAAGAGTTCCCCCTCTTTAAAATAATCTTGATGTTCTCCACAACTTTATCTCGCCTGAGAACGGCATACTTACAGAATCTGGAATCCCGCACTCTGATTTTTCTCTCCAATATGCGCTCCCTTCTATTTTATTTAGCGTTTAAAAATCTATCCCATAGATTATCTTCGGCCATCAACTTGTAACAGAGTTTGATAGCCATGGCCTTTTGGATATCTACAATGTCCCTTAACCCTAGGCCTCCTTCTCCTGTTGGTCTACAAATTCGAGTCCAGCTTCTCCAATGTAGCTTACTCTTGCCATCCATTTTTCCCCAGAAGAAGTTGGCGAATAGCTTCTTAAGTTCGTTTAATGTATACACCAACAGATTCAATATTGCAATCAGGTGCATTGAATGGCTAGTTAGGACATGTTTGATCAGCGTTAGCCTCCCTCCTTGTGAGAGCAAGCAGCTTCCCAACAAGTGGTTCTACCATCTGTCTAGTGAGCTTGCCATGGTTAATTGGCGCACCCAAGTATGTCATTGGCATGCTACCTTCCATGAATCCTGTAACCCTTAGTAGCTCATGCCTCCGTTGATTAGTTATATGTTTGGAACAAAACAAGGCAAATTTCATAGTGCAAATTGTTTGTCCAGACCATGAGCAGTATTCCTTGAGGGCTTGCATCATGGCTCTGACAGTCCTTTTTATCTCCACTAGGGAACAATAAGACATCATCCGCATAGGTCAAGTGAGAAATGAGTGGAGCTCCTATAGGATGATGATACTTCCTTATTAAACAAGCTTGATTGACCTTCAGAATTAATCTGGAGATCGTGTCCTGCATAAGGATGAACAGATAAGGGGAGATAGGATACCCTTGTCTGAGTCCGTGTGCATCCTGAAAGAAGCCCATTCCAACACCATTCATGCTCACTGAGTACCACTATCCTCTAACACACTTCATCAGTAGGTCACGGACAGCAGCAGAGAAGCCCTTTGTCTTCAAAACCACCTCAAGAAATCCCTAGTTGACTTTGTCATATGCCTTTTCCATGTCAAGTTTCCACACAACATTACCCCCTGATTTTTCTTGTGCAGTGAATGTACTAACTCCTGTGCCAGACAAATGTTATCAAAGATGCTTCTCCGTGGCACGAAAGCCACCTATTCTTCAGCAACTATTCTAGCCATGTGAGTACTCAGCCGTTTGGCCAACACTTTTGCGATCATTTAGTACACGACCGTGCATAAACTTGTAGGTCTAAATTTAGTGAAGTTGTCTGGCTTCTCTACCTTAGCAAGAAGAGTGATAGAGTTTGAGGCAAACATCCTTGGTAGTGGTTGTCCAGCCTTGTGGCTCCAACCACATCCCCTCCAGTAACTTGCCAAGATACCTTGAAACAATCAACTCCAAATCCGTTTGGACTCGGGGCACTAGAACTGGTGATTGACCACAAAGCATCCCGCACCTCTTGAACTGAAGGTATTGCGCATATATATGCATTTTCTAGATTACTTAGCTTTTGGTCAAAGAGCTCTTCTAGGGATGGTTGGGACACTTGACGGGGACTCCCAAAGAACTCTGTGAAGTATTTTACAGCAGCTTCATGTATTTCTTTGCCCCCTTTAGATAACTGCCATCAAGTTGTTCTCTTCTCACAAGTTGTTCTCGTCTTTGCATTTCTTTTGTTTCCCATTCTTGTAATTCTGCAGGTGTAGGTAGGTACTCCTCCTCCACTTGTTCAGATAGCTTATTTTGGAGGCTTTGTTCGAGTAGATCCAATTTTCCTATCAATCTTGTGATGTGCTCATCTACCCTTCCAAAAACCTCCTTATTACTTACCCTGAACATGTTTCTCATTCATTTCAGTCTCTGAACAAGGGTCTGGAAGCCTAAAGGGCCCTGTACTGATTGTCAGGTATCTTTTACCAATGGAAGGAATGTTTCATGTGCGCTCCACATATTAAGGTATCTGAATTGCATGATTCCATATTGTTCCATTTTGTCTTCCAGATTGATGATCACCGGACTGTGATCAGATGAGCGCCTTTTCAAAAGAGAAATGAACATCGCATTCCACCATAATAGATCACCATTTACCAATACCCTGTCAAGTTTAGCCGAGGATCTTCCGTTACACCATGACAAAGAGGTTCCATTCGTTTTTAATTCCATCGATGCGCAATCTGAAATGCAATCATTAAAATCTCGCATTGGCCTTAGGGCTCTCTGTGCACCTCCTATTCTTTCATTATTGGATTGTATCACATTAAAATTGCCTACTACAATCCACGACATGTCTATAGGTTGGATGTCTCATCCCTCCCACCCTTTCTCCAGACTCCAGTGATGGCTTGTTCATGCTTACACAACACTTCAAACTCATTGATTTCTTTCCATAGAACCCAGATCTTACCATTGTCTGTTTCGTTTGAGACACCGTGATGGATATTTGTAGCTTATCCCAAACATTGTAGTCTTGCTTTGGGGATAAAAGGCTCCGCAATTGCTAGCAAACTAACGCCCGACCTCCTTACCCATTGATATATGTATCTTCTGATGTACGTGACTCACCTATATTTCCAAAACATTGTTTTATTAAGCATAGGCCCTCTTCTTTCCAATTTTCTACCTTTCTTCTAGTTCCGGGGAGCCCTCTACTTGTATTTGTATTTTTGTTGGGTCGCGGTCCGAGTAGACTTTCGTTGTGCCCTGACTAATCCTTTATATCCCCTTGTGGTTTGTGCTCGGGATCTGAGTTATATGCCTTTTGAATTCTGCTCTGCAGTGAATCGTCAAACCCATCCACAGATTCCTCTTCTGGTTCCCAAAGTTTACCTGGACTTTTTACCTTGTCATGATCTAACCGGCCAGGTTCCTAAGCCGTATTTTCCTCCTCCGTGTGCTGCTGATCAGCCACCGTAAAATGTACTTCCATCTCACAGACCTAGCTCCTCGTATTATGGTCCTACCTTTCTTTTTATTATTACCTATGTTCTTGCTATTTCCTTGTGAATTCTCCGCATAGATCTCCCTACATCAGATGCACAGTCTGGCGAAGTGATTAATGGTGTATTCGCCCCCTTCTCCACCTGATCAATAGTCAGCTTAGTGCGTGACTTTGATATCAATAGATCACCTATAGTTGCACCGGGGTATTTTGATTGAGCAGCCAACGTTTTCATTTCTAATTGGCTAGGTTTAAAAGGAAAAGACTCTTTCCTCAGGGCCCGCATTGCCTCCTTCTGATATGTCCCCAGGCTGAGGGTGGCTTTTAGGTGGATCCGCCAATCCTATTCTTCTGTTGTCTATAAACGATACCAAGATATTGCCCACTTATTCATTCAAGATTGACTTGCCCTTATCTAGTATAATGGTGACACTTATCCCTGAGACTATAGCATCGGAATTCTCGGCGGTGTCTCTCAATTCACAAGCCATCTCCATTTTTGTCTTTTCCTTCAGCGGCTCTTTTTTCTATTCCTCCCGCCTCAGCTCCGTCCAGGCTAATTTATCCAGTCCTACTGGCGCCGGACGTGGTGATGTCATCGTCGATTCAGTGAGCTTTTGTCATTGATTTGGCTCTCCTCTTACCTAGATGTAGTATTTCTGTCCTTTCACATTCACATTTAACCATGGTACTGGGCTCGTCGGGTCCTTTTTTCTTACTTTCAGTCTGACCGAAATGTAATCTCTGGCATCCGGTTGGCACTCATCAATTTGAATCAATTGCCCGAATTGCTCGACAAGTTTCGTGAAAAACCTTTTAGACCAACATTCTAACGGAACACCCGAGAGTGTAATCCACTTATCATTTGGATATGCTGCTGCATAGGGCGACCATTGCCGGATTTCTAGAATCCCCTCTTTTTCCCATTAGTGCTCAGACCTAAGTAAATTGTCTTTCTGCTCCTCCAAATCTGTTTGGATGAGTACTTGTTCCCCTGGTATGAGGTACAAGTGCATCGTTTGCAGCCCTATCTGACTCCTAATCTCCCTCAGGGCTTGTTCATTTGTTACCTACCATAGAGATGCTCCTAGACAATCTTTTAGCCATTCAAGTTCATCCTCCGGGTTCAAATTGAATTCCTGAACTGTGGGGTTTGGCTTAGTCGTCACGGACGTAGTTATACATCGAGGGCCTTCCTTGTTTTTTGTATAAAGTCCCCCTGGCTTCGCATATCTCACAACATTAGCGCGCAGAGTTTGCTCACCTATTTGCACTGAATTGAACGCTTCATTAAATATTACTGATCTTGTCGACTGCATTGAATCTGACTAAGCCAAATTTGTTCCCCATCTTATCGAGTTTCATAGGGACGATGACGCATTGCATGCTACCTAGTTCAATGAAGGCGAGATTCATTTTTGGCTCCGACCATGTTGCCGGAAAATTTTTCAAATAGTACGACACACCATCCTTCTTAGCGACCATGTCGCGGCTTGGTGTTATCTACTTGGCTTTCTTTCTGAATTTTGAGACCTTCCACTTCCTTGTGTCCTTCTTCTGAAGGCTCGTTGTTTTTCCCAATGACTGCAATTGCTAGGATTTCTATATGATCCTTTGTAATAGCGATTTCAGGTTGAGAGACTTCCAGCAAGGCCTCCTGTGTTTTCTCACAGTGTTTAGGAGGCGGTTCCTCCATGACCTCCATCGGAGGGAGCCGATGGCGGTGGTGTGATGTGTGTGTACGAGAATCGCCGAATGTGTCGAGAGATAAATTTTGGGAGTGAAGAAAGAGAGAATTCATGTAAAGGTTGATTATATGATTGTTATGTTGATCATAGAATAGATACTCTGGTAGCGCTTGATCAATTCGTTGGTTAACATTCGTTTCTAGTATAGTAATTGACTAGAGGTTGATGTTTCATACCTTGATTGAGTTTTTATGGCATAACATAATTTCTTCCATCTTGTTTCTTATCCACCATGATTCTGATCGTGCCTGTTTATTTCGTTGTTCACGTTTAGCAAATTTATGTGAATTGAATTTATGTGTAAAAATAAGTTCCCGACTTCACTTTATATTCCGCGAGTAAAAATTCACATCACCATTCCACCCCTGGCCCTTTGGGTTTTATTTTATTTTTTCTGAAAAACTCTCTTTTAATGTGTTTAGATTATTAAATTTAGGTATTTGATTGATTTAATTAATGTCTTTAACTTTATTTTTGGGAAAAATTATTTGATCTGTACATACTTATTAATTAATTGTGAGAACACTTGGAATTGTTAACTTTACAGTTTATTTGAAAAGATTTGATTGATTTTAAAAATTTATTTCTATTGCTAGTTCGTATAGGTACACTGTTAGATTGCTATGCTTTAAAATTAATGCCCCTCAAATTTTATTCCAATTCTAAAATTTTTTTGATGCAGACCACAAAAATTTAGCCTTCTTTACAAAGTCAGATCACCATAAGTGATACAGCGCACAGAACTTTAGCATGGAAAATGCAAGGATTCATGTGAAATGACTATTATATCTCATGTTGGTTTCTATGCCGTATCCAACACGAGGGTATATATATCATTTCGCACGAATCCTTGCATTTCCCTTGCTAAGTTCCCTGCGTTGTATCATTTCTAGTCAGATCACATTTGAACAGGAAAACTCTTTTAAGCTCCTGGGACCATATTCTCAGCTGTTGTGCCCACATGTTGAATGACAACCATAAATCTTGCGTTTCAGATGATCAATCTTTTCCATCATTAGCGCATCTCGTTTAGCAGCCACGCGATCCAACCAGTCGTTGACTCGCTTCAGCTGGGATAAAATGACTGCTATAGGGCCACAATCGAGGCCACCTTTGGCAGCAACAGAATCATATGTTCCAGCAACGTAGAAACCAGCATTAAGGGATTCCTCAACGAATCTTAAAAACCATAATTGCATCTCAGATTGCAAACTCTTTCCGAATTCTACTGTTTCATTCATCCCCATACCCCGATTCCATGTCTCAGCTAGGGAAGATGAGACTTTTGCGGTGGTGCTCTTAGGTGTAATAGCATGGATTCTTTTCCTGGAATTCTGCTCCTTTTTGGTGGAGGCATAGAAGTACTCATCTGTCAAAAGGGAGACGACTTCAAGGTTGGTAGCTAAAGCTGCTTCTACCCAAAGATTACTGGATTTTGAATGTTCTGATGAGGAATTATCTACAGCTGGTGATTGATCGTGGTTACCAGCAAATGCTCCAGCATCTTTTGTTGATTTGTTAACTTCTTCATAAAACCTCATGAAGCGTTCAATAGCAGGTAGAGGGTTTACAGGTTTTGACACTGCAACGAGATCTGAAAACATGCTGCAGCAATAAAAAATGTATACTGGTAAGAGATCAAAACTCGTTGCTTTAGGCCTCATTAAACATTTTGTAGCAGTCCCTTCACAAATTCGACATTCTGTAGCTTTTAAAAGAACAAAGAAGAAACTCTGAAGTTCTCTGCTATTTCAATAAGTACACGCATCCACAGATGGATTAACATTTCTAGGCAAGTCGAAAAGAATCCAAAGCAATTTTATTTGTCTAACCAGATTTTGGGTACAAGTGCAGTACCTCAAGTTTCTGACAATAGATTCCGTAGCAAGGGCCTCCTCTAAAGCCTCGGCAGCTGCTGCAGCGGCAATTTTTCTCCTCAGCATGGCTTCCTGATACAAGAGCATATTAACAAGACTTATATAAACTGACTTGCAGGAATGAATAGCAATGATTTAGCATCTAATGAAGACCAATTTTATAGACGATAGGCACCTTTCCAAGTTTCGCAAGACCTGACGAGACAATATCGATTGAAACACTGCCATCAGTCCATTTCTTTTCATGGATGGTGATCACTGGAGTTGCACCTTTCGGTTTTTCCAGATCTACGGCGATTTCAGATTTTTCATCATTTGTCTCATGTACATCACTTAGTCGCCTGGATAGAGCAGCCTGAAAAGCACCATCATTCGGAAATGAAAAAAATGGTTGAATACGTGCTCGTAATAAAACTTACTTAATTGTGTAAGGAGAAGTACTATAATACCAACTAAATAAGGTATGACAACCACTTATTTATGCTAGTAAACATGTGTTTACAAGAACATACTTTTAAGTTTCAAGGAAAAGAAAAAACTTGAACCTTGCATATAGAACAAAAAAGGTTCTACCTGAGTCCTCAAAATGGCCTGTAAATCGGGTTTGTTCTTCATCCCCACCTTCTCCTTGTTCTCGGAAAATTCGGACACATTATCCCAACTCTTCCTACTCGCTTTTCCAGAACCCATAAGTGCTTCAGAAACCTTAGGAATCCCAGCCGCAATGGTAGGCATCCTTGTCTTCCCTGATGATTCCACCGCCGGTGACATCTTAACTCCACCCGATAGCCTCCGTCCTGGTGAGAGAGACATCCTCCGCGCCACCATCGGACTCGCCTGCCTCCTCCCACCAGTCGGAGATGGCAGCCTATACCTAGATGGCACTACTATAGCAGGTTCCTTTGATGCCCTCTGATTCTTTTCTTTGGCAGCGGCAAGACTAGGCACCACACATTTCAATGGCGCCGGCGAGCCGGACCTCTTCGCGGAGGACTTTAAGGCCGGCGATTGATCCCTCTCCGCAACCACGGCTTTCTTCCTGGTTGAAATTGATCTCTGCTTCAGTCCCCCAGGTTACGAAAACCTATGTGATCCTGATCCTGGTTTCTGTTATATCCCTCGGTATTTTAGAAGGAATAACTTGGATTTGATTCGAGAGAAAGGGGAGGGACTAGGGAGGCTTAGAGATTTCTTCACCAGAGGGAAAAGGGGAGAACAGGGGAGTAGACAGAAGACAAGTACAGCAACTTACTAATATAGTTTATCGACTACTCCTATTACACACGACTTCAAAAGTAGATTCACGACTCACTATCAAAAGGCCCTTAATACATAATACAAAATACAAACAGCGACTTCATTGTGCATCTTCATCTCCGATGGCTCTCACCTTTCCTTTCTAATCAATTCCCTTTTCAACAGTTAAGTACTAACCTTGAAGCGCGGTGTACATGTTTATGATCCAATTTTTTATAATAGCATTTCACTACCCTATGTTTCGACAAAATCCTCATTAAGTTGGAACTGAACAAAAACAAAGCATTTGAAAAAAAATCCTCATTAAGTTTGTAACTCACATTTCTATTTAAAGACTTTATTTATCCTTCGTGTTATCCGTATGGGACAACACCCCCTTCAAGTTCAAGGGGCATGCCCTGTCGAGACTTGTATTAAAGGCTTGTACCTCACAATCAACATTTTTGTGCTCACAGATCTATATTTTATTCTGCGGGGCTAGTGCAGCCATCGGTTTCAGAGGCTCTTGTACCATTATTCAGGATTGTGAAGTCACAACCTGGTCCGATACCATGACAAGATTAAATATGAATTACTCATTAAAAACCTTAGTTCTAAGGCATTCAGCTTGTAGCTCACATTTCTATTTAAATACTTTATTTGTCCTTTGTATTGTTCATGTGGGACAACAACATTAATGCATTTTTTGTATTGATGATCTTGAACTATGACTTGGTATGGTAATATATGAATGTGCAAAGCTGGGATCAAACTGGCGTACTGGTCGATCAAAAAAGATAATACAAGATGCATAGTGCATAATGGTTTCTTGTTAAACCTATTTGCATTGCTGCTCAAGAATAGGTACTCTATTCTAACTATCTAGAAGCAAAACTTAGGCAAAAAAATTTGAGTAGTTTGCTTTTCCGTCTATTCGCAATGTGTTCACCTCTTACATTCTTTGCATCTACCCTTTGCAGGTACCTTCCCTTTGTATTCTGTATGATTGTTGGGGCAGTTCTCTTGTTCAGTGAGGAACGTGAATCTATGCCCTTCACTTGACATGAACTAAAGTTGCATTGATCGGGTGAGGCCGGAACAATCTTGCTTTGCTTGGAGTCTCTCATGTAATAGTCGAACCCCTTGTGTCTACAAAATTGTTTAAGCCAACATCACAATCATGCATGTTCCAAGAGAAACTAGACGAAGAGAAATTAGAAACACAAATTTCTAAGGGAGTTTTATCTGAAAATGTGACCTGAAACCATGTTGGCAGCTGTTTCTGAGCTGATCTGAAGCCATTGTAGTTGATCCTGTCGTTGATGGTTCAGCACAGATGTCATTCATCTTACTTATTTTATCAGTTTGAGAGAAAATCGCTTTTTCCTTAGCATCCTCCTCTAGACCGATTATGCGCCTTCTGTTATACTCGCGAAATATGGAAATCGCCTTGTCCAATGTTGCCAGAGCTTCTTGAATATCTGAACTAATCACAGCCTTACTTTTTGCTTCAGAGGATCCAAGATTTTCATGAACTACATAGGTTGTTGCAGGAGCTTGTTCCGCCTCACGGCTGACAATTTCATCGGGTTCTGCATCTTTCTCCTTAAATGAAGTGCTGCTTGGTTTTCTAGCAGCTGCAGAATGTGAATAAAGAACCTCATGTATACGAGTATAGAAAGGGTCTTTCAAAGCTTCACTAAACTTTCCATCCCCTTCAGAAACCAATGCAACTTCCTGCAGTTGACACAGCAAGAGATTAGAATGAATCCAAAATGAGCTTGTCGGAACAGTCATGGCGATATGCGTGGAGAAACTTGTCAAAAGATTAGAAAGAACCTTTTTATAGAGCTTGAAGCCGCTGCCTATAAGCTGCCTTGAGATAAAATTGATGAATGATGGAGGAACAAAGTCCAATTTGATATCCATGTTTGTT
>JAOWBN010079984.1:0-11845 GCA_028565015.1 Pinguicula moranensis
ACCTTTCTAACGCGCTTCCTGCGGACGGCCTCAATTTCATAGTATCCATCAGCAAGCTTCGGCCTTTCCCCCGCAGCTTCCTCCGTCACTTCAATTTGCGCATCTTCAAGGTGTTCTTCGTCTCTATCTTCTTCAGAATCACCCTCTCCTTCATCTTCGAAATCCTCTTCTGCAGCTTCAAATTTCTCATACTCTTCGAAAATTCTCAACCCTTCCTCCCCAACCACGACTCCGCCATCATTGTCGGAGGGCACGGCGACGACGGTGTCGGAGGACGGAGTCGCGGATGTTTGCACGTAGTCAATGTTGGCATTTCTCTTTTTCCCTCCTTTCATTCTCTCTCTCTACCTGAATGCCACCCGGGTTGCCTGCCACTCAACGCTACACGCTTATTTTTATTTTTTGTTTTCAGGGACATTTTGAAATTTTAGGATTTTTATCAACATTTTTTAAATAGAAAACAATGCTTTAAATTCAAAATTTTACAACAAGGACATGGGAAACATGGTTCTTAGAGCCTATTTTATAACTATATTTTTTAATTATTTTACTCGTACTTTTAATTCTCATTTTTTTTTAATTTTATAATTTTTTAGTGTTTAGAAAACTGTGAAAAAATAGAAAAAGTTATAAAAATAGTAATATAATATAATTATAATAAATTTAACTAATTAATTTAATTTAATTTAATTTCATTAATTAATATAATTTAATTTAAATACTTTTAATTAATTAATGTAATGATTTAAATAAATTAAATTAATTAATATAACTTAGTTAAATAAAATAATAATTTAAATAAATTTAGTAATTAATATAATTTAATTAATTATTATAATAATTTAAATATATTAAATTAATTAATATGATAGTTAATATAATTTTATTAATTAATATAATAATTTAAATTAATTTAATTTATTTAAATCATTACATTAATTAATTATTATAATAATTTAAATGATTTTTTTTTAAGCAAAAGTTTATATATATGGTATGAATATGTATAACAGTTACAACAGAGAAAAAAATAAGCCAAAGTACAAAACAAAAATCTAGAGCCCCATACTAAATTCTATATAAGCTATGATCCTAAAAGTGTGAAGTCGATGATGATTCCTTAATCGTGTAATCTGCCTCGCCTACCCAATCCAGCATACCCTCCATTATAGCTAAGGGTGATCAGGTACCTGGTTTCCCTAACCTCATGAATGCACAGGCATCTCCGCATTCAGTTCATCGCCAGCATCCGCTCTTCACCAAAATTGGATATCATAACTATCAACTTATCAATATCCTTTTGGGGGGCTATTGGTATATAGCTTCTTCCAGTTTGGTGAGCTATCCTTATAATGAGTAGAGGATATACGGGATGGACCAGATAAGGTAGTTCAGTTTCAAGACAACCATTCCTTCCACTTCCCACTTGCTGTCACATTGCCTCTATATTTCTAATCTAGGGGCAATATATCCATCTTTCATTGTCATTTGTTGTCATGCTCGCTATTTCCTTTTCTAGATTCGTTGGTTAACACGTTTCAGATTGGGCCTCCTGGTCTTAATACTGCCAGCTGGTAACAGTTTTGTTTTGAATAGGAGAGCTTCGTTCGTGTGCTTGCTATCTTGCATTTCGGTGGCATCTTTGCTTTCTATCTAGCCTCACAGCAAATTCAGGTACCTTCTTTGGTCAGCAGCAATCTCCAGGAATCTCACTGGTAGTAGGCCGTAATAGATACCTCTTCTGCCTTGTTTGTGAAGGTCTCCAGGGTCTTGAAAGCTACTTGTGAAGCACTGTAGTGGTCTTGACTCGAAGTGATGCATTTTCTGCCTTGTTTGTGCCCCCTTGAGGAATCACTTTTCAGTTTATTTTCAGAATATCTTGTGGCTATCACAATCTCATAGAGCAAGACTCAAGGGGTGATCCAATCCAATCATCAGACTGAAAGAACGAGTTTTCACACGGCCATACTGTAGCCGGGTCTGCCAACAAGGTGGCTATTTAAACACCATATCAGTGAAAGTAACTGGAGTAAGTCCCCCACACCAGACTTTTAGGAACAAGTTCCTCATTCGTACCGAGTGTTTCTGTTTAGAAAAAACATCTTCCCAAGGTGTTACCTAACCTGTACCATATTGAAACCTAGTGAAGTATAATGCACAATATCCCGTGTTCAAGGGTAAGGAGAAGAAAACTTCCTTTTGATCATGATGCCAAAGACTGGTTGTTTTGTCACAATCAAAGTCACCCCACAAATGATGAACATGAGTTTGGCCTTCCCTAACCTGTACCATAATGAATTGAAGAAATAATCAGGTAGTACAGTGAGGAGTTTCTTTGACACTTACATAAAATGGCATGAGCTCCTTTCTCTGCATTATGGCTATGTTTATTAGATCCCCTTCTCCGGATGGCAGTGTACCTGCCTTGTGAAACACTATGACACAAGACACAAGACATGGTTAGTTAATTCATAAAGATCGATGTATAGTGACCTGATTTGCGGTCTTCTTTTCTAACGTCTTAGTTGAAAATCAGACAGGCTTGAGGTTGGATTAGCCAATCTGCAAAACTGTAAGGAAACTCCTTCATAGTTTTTCTTGATTTTATCCACAACCAGGATTGCAATTGAATGCTGTGTAGTAACAACTGGTTGTGAGGAGCAACAGAATTGAAGTGAGCCTTATTCCGGGATCTTCAAATTACCCATATCATGGACATCCAGATGGTAGTCCATGTTGGAATGTGGCTACCAGGGGGAGCTGCTGATACAAATTCATGGATGGTGGGTACTGGTAGTACTGGTGCTTAGAAATCCAGGACATAATGTATTCCCACAGCTTATTTGTTATAGAACATTCTTTGAAAAGGTGGGTAGTAGATTCATTTTCGGTCCCGCACAATGGGCAGAGGATTGCCGGATCAGCTGGGATAATACCTCTTCTTTGCAGAACTGCTTTTATAGGAATTGCATATTGGATCATAGTCCAAGCAAAAATCGAAACCTTTTTTGGAACACAATAGGACCAAATAAGCGTTGTGAGAGCAAGGTGACTGGGCGAAAAAATATGCTGAGATGTTGATGCAATTGCCTTGTAAGCTTCACTCACCATATAGGAACCATCCTTGCTTCTTTTGAATATGTATCTATCTTTTTGGGTGCTCTAAGGGTAGCTGTTTGATAGTTCACTTGACAGATCATTGAACTCTGTTAGTTCAATGGGACATAGTTGCCTTTTCCATCTCCAACTCCATAACCAGATTCCAGCCTAAGCCACACTTATGTCCTTATTAGCTTCTTTCCTAAAAAGCCTTGGATAACCTTCTGCTAGAGAGGAATTGTTAAGCCACTTATCCTTCCAAAACTTGATGCTTGATCCATCTCCCAACTGCAGCTTTATATTATCTTTGAACCAGCTGTTATTCAGAATTTCCAACAGATTAATCCACCACTCTGAAGCGTTTCCTCCCCAACTTGGTCTTCCTACCACTGGTTTGTTCTCTGAAGGGAGAAGTGTTCTCACTCCTGCAATGAAAAGGGGAGGTTTGCTGCCATACTTTGAATTGAGAACCTCGGTGGCTAGGGAGTGGAGTGTTCATTATTGAGCAGCTGAAGTCCCCATTTTCCCAGCATTGCTGCATTGAAGGAGGAGAGGCTACTAACACCAAGACCACCATCAGCTACCTGTGTGGTGATTTTCTTCCAGGAGGACAAACATAGTTTCTTCTTTTCAGCTGTGTTACCCCAAAAGAAGCCTTGCTTGATAGATGTGAGCTTCTTGATGACTGACTTAGGTGCTTTGAAACAAGAGAAGAAATGTGAGGGGAGTGCTGATAAAACAGAATTCAAGAGGACTAGCTTACCTCCTTCGGACAAATGTCTATGATCCCATGCAGTTAAAGTCCTCTGGAATTTGTCTAGGATAGGCTGCCATGTACTAACTTTTCCTGACCTTGTTCCTACTGGTAATCCTAAGTAGCTGAAAGGAGTTACAGCCGGCTGACAGTCAAGGTAGGAGGCCATGTCATCCAGCAGCTCTGTATCCAGGTTCACCCCAATCAGTTTTCTTTTGGTGAAGTTAATCTTCAAACCAGAGACCATCTCGAAGTTGAGCAGGATTGTCTTGAAAGCTACCACATATACCCAAGTTGCTTTCCCAAAAATGACCGTGTCATTTGCATACTGCAGATGGGAGATGTGCACTTTTTTCTTGCCTACTCGTAGCCCTGAAAATATTCCCAGATCCGTGGCCTTGTCTATCATACTCGAGAGTCCCTCTGCAGCCAGCAAGAAGAGGAAATGGGAGATGGGATCGCCCTGTCTAATTCCACCGGAAGGCTTGAATTCTTTGGTTGGACTACCGTTTATCAGAATGGAAGTGGAGGCAGACTCCAACAAGCCTTTGATCCACCACAACCAGCAAGAGGGGAAATTCATACTAGACATAATTTGCAGGAGATAATTCCAGTGCAATGTATCAAACGCCTTCTCGAAATCCACCTTAAATATAAGAGCTTGCTCGTGTTGCTTCTTCACCTCGTCTATTACCTCATTGGCCACCACCACACTGTCAATCAGCTTCCTCCCTTTGATAAATGCAGACTGATTGATGCTGATTAGATTTTCCATGACTTGACTCATTCGGTTTGCAAGGATTTTTTAGATGATCTTTGGTACTGAGCCAATAAGGGATATTGGTCTGTAATCCTTGACATATAATGGGTTGGCAGACTTGGCTATCAAAGGAATATGGGAGGCATTACTTCCTTGGCATAGTTTACCACTTCTATAGAATTCCAGGAGGAGTTGCATTAAGTCAGGTTTGAGCGAGAAAACTGCTTGATAAACTTGAAATTGAGTCCATCAGGTCCTGGTGATTTGTTGCTGCCGCAGGGGGCTATAGCTGATAGCATCTCTCCTTCAGAGAATGGCTGCTGTAGCCACATCTTCCTCCTCAGATCTAGTGATTTAAACCTGGTCCTCAGCTGTGGCCTGACAAGGTGTTTTTCGGTGAATCTCTCCTTAAAGTGAAGGAAAAAACATTCCTTAACCAACTCAGGTTCCTGAAGCCAGGTTGATCCTTCCCAAACACCACTTATTCTGTTGATAATTCTTGTTTTCTTCATACTGCTATGAAAAAAGGCAGAGTTTCCATCCCCTTGTTGCAGCCATTTCAACCTTAATTTTTGGTAATTTATATTGTTTAGTTGAGTGGAAACACTGTCGAGTTGAAGATGCAATTCTGTCAAGGACTTCAGGTCAATACTAGCTGAGATATCTAATTCAGCAGACCTCTCAATAGCACTGATCCCCTGAAGCAAGTTTTTTCTCTGCTCTGCCAAGTTCCGTGGCCTAGAAGCATTCCATAACCTGATTTTTTCTCTTAATATCTTGAACTTCGTTAGCAGTTGGAAACTCATATAGCCATCTATATTGATGTTGCTCCAAACCTGCTACAACATTTCAGAGAAATTCCTGTCCAGCAACCATGGATCCAACACTTTTAATGGCTTAGGCCCCTAGTTCAGCAGGTTTGAGTATAAGAGCACTGGACAATGATCTGATCCGTCCCTATCTAGCCCTTCTTGAGTCCGGTTTTCTTCTGTATCCAACCATTTGTTACTAACCAGGAACCTGTCCAGCCTGCTCATGGCTTTCATAGACCTCAAATACCAAGTGAACTTCTTGCGCACCATATCCAGATTATGCAGTGCCATGTTTGAAATGAAAGTGCTAAATAATGCAACATCCTAAACGTAGTTATGAGCAGCCACACCTCTTCTATGACTGAGCTTTGTTACAGCATTGAAATCTCCCATTACATAGCATTTTCCGTGCTTAAAAGGCACTAAGTGGTCTGTCAGTTGTTGCCACTGGATCTGCTTATTTGGTAATTCATTAGGGCCATAAACCTACATCCGAGAACATTGATATTCGGGCAAACTTATTCTTGTTCCAAATGGAGAGCAAATCTCCTGAGTGACTAGATGAGCCTGAGAAAGCCCAATCAAAATCTGAGTCGTACCGTAAGAGTGAGCAGAGTTTTTTCTCTATGTATTCTAATTTCATTTCCTGAAGGCCAATGAAGTCCACTCTCTCTTTCCAAATCAACTGTCTTACTTGTTGTTTCCTCTCTTGACTTCCCAATCCCCGGACATTATATGTAATAATCTTCATGAGCATGGTTTAGTCACAGCTTCTTTAGTGGAGGATGCAGCCGATGTTGCATTGCGGGTCATATCTGTCAGCAAGTTTTCGGAAGGTGTCTCTATTAGCTCCATATACTACTCCAAGCTGAGTACCCACTAACATAAGTAAATCAACATTGCAGCTTAGAGGGTCAATAACCTGAGCTGGAGGCAACGGAGGCAGAGGTAGATGGGGGCTCACAGATGACTTAGCCGCCAGTTTCCCAAACCATTCCTCCAAGATGGCCAGCTTGTTTGCACGAACTGGGTCTATCACTTGATTTGTTCGGCTTGTGGATCTAGGACTGCCTCTTGGTCATTTGATTGTCACCTGTTTAGGGCTGACTGTGGCAAGTCCATTCTGTAAGGGAGGGAACTCCTCCAAATTATATAAAGAATTATCCTTTCTTCGTAATACTGTAGGTGTTATTACTCTATCTGGAGAAGGTTTTTCTGCTTCATGATGTTCTTCATCAGGTGTCCCTTTATCAAGAGTAACTTCCAACACCACCTCATTTGTGAATTGCGTTGGAGAGTAATATGGGGTTACCACATTATCAGTTGATGGGTTATCTGGCACTGATGTTGCAGCTTCGATGCAGGTTAAAGCATTCTTAGCCATATCAATGTCTGGGAGCTGCAGGTCCTGGTTAGTGAGTGGCTGAGGGGTAACAATAAGGAGAGTTTCAATTAAAGTAGGTGATTGGCCCAATTCTGCACTACCAAGATGGACAGTCTAAATATCAGTGCCCTCGCAATGGTCTTTATAAGAACCAGATTTTTTAGAAGACTGCTCAAAGGAGAGATCATCCGTGTATTGAGAATCAGGGTCTGACTCTGAAGACAGTAGATTTTCAGCATGCCACATTGGTGAACTATAAGCTGATTCCCTAATATGCAGCTTGTAAATAGCATCATCCACAGAGACCCTCATACTTTTCTCAACAGGAGTTCCAAGAGGTCTCTGGATCTTCAGATATGCTGTCTCAAGGTTTTGTTTTGCGAAGGTTATGTCCTCGATACCATTGAGGGTACCTATCTGATTACCAATAGCAATGAGATTGTGCTGTGTCCAGGCCTGTAAGGGGAGGCCACCAACTTGTATTTTGCACACACGACTGTTAGCAGGTTGACCTGGAGACCATGGTGCAATATCCGACACCCAATTGGCCAGCCATGCTTGGTCGTTTCTCAGGAGGTTATCTAAGTCTATCATCTCCTCTTCCCATACCAAAATCGACTCACGGCTCAAAGGGCTTGCCATGACGTTGAGGTATCCAGCTTCTCTGAGACTTCTCTGTAGGTCCCTCCATTTGTCTTTAAGAATCAATGTAGCCATGTAGCTGCGTCCAAGCCATGACCCTGAATCCACATCAGACTTGAAGGACAACTCTAAGGACGGGGTCGAAGCATAAGGGGGGGATGGATGAGGATCAACTGGCTTAGGAAGCAGAGAGAGTGTCTTCTGTGTGGTTGGAGCGTTCGATGGCTTCTCCATCTTCTTGGCACTGGACTTAGGGTATTTGGCTCAATTAGATTGTAAGCGATACGAACCAAGCCATGTGTTGTTCAACTTGAACAACATTAGCTTTTCATCCTCCCCGTCTGTGAATTCTACAAATCCAAACTGCAGGCCTCAATTACTGAGTTTGCGAGCTATTGATAAGTTATGGATCCAGCCTTAGTGTTTCAAAGCACTCCTCAGTCTGTCTGTGTCACAACCATGGGGGAAGTTAGTGATGTAGAAGCAGGTCACCCCGGAAAGAGTAGTGTTAGGTTTGAACATATCTGGGTCCTAGCCGTTCGTGCACTGAGCGAGGATATTGTCCTGGCAATGGAGGGAAACAGTCGGAAAAATTATGTGTCTGGCCGATCGGGGCCTTTCCGGCCTTAATCTCAGCTCTTCGCATCATTTTCAGCTGGTGGGGAGGAACGATCCAAGGATTTGGACCCATAAGAAAACTACTGTCACGGGAAGCAGGTACTGACAGAGGTGAGGTTAAAACTAAAGAAGTAGGGATTATGCGAGAGGAAGGAGGGAATGATAGGAGGGATAGGAGCTCCCCGGGCGTGAAAGGCGGCCCCGCGGAGATGGAGATTGTTGTGTCGGTGTAGGTCAAGCTGAGGATCTCCAGGCACCGATGACAGGGACGGTAAAGGATGCAGGTCCATCGGATCAATAAATCGCCATGTACGGAGAGCGTATGGTAGGGTTTACAGGCACCGATTTCAAAAATTTACTCCCCAATTTAATTTAAATGAATTTTAATTAGTTAATATAATGTAATTAATTAATATATTAATTTAAATAAATGTAATTAATTAATATAATAATTTAAAAAACTTATTCTATAAGTATAATAAATTAAATTATATAATAATTTAAATTAAATAATTTATATAATAATTTAATTAATTAATATAATAATTTAAACGAATTAAATTCATTAATATAATAATTTAAATATATTTAATAAATTAATATAATAATTTAAATAAATTTATTTTATTAATATAATTATTTAAAAAAATTAAATTAAATGAATATAATAATTAATAGAATTTAATTAATTAATGTAATATTTTGAATAAATTAAATTAATTAATATAATAATTAATTAAATTAAATAAATTAATATAATTGTTTAAATTAATTAATATAATTATTTAAATTAATTAAACAAATTAATATAATAATTAATTTAATTTAATTAATATAATAATTTAAATAAATTTAATTATTTAATATTATTTAATTAATTTAAATAATTAATATAACAATTCCAATATTTTTAATTAATTAATATAATTAATTTAATTAATTAAAATAATAATTTAAATATTTTTAATTAGTTAATATAATATTTTAAATACATTTAGTTAATTAATAAAATAATTAATTAATATAATAATTAATATAATTTAATTGATTAATATTAAAAATTTAAATTAATTTAATTAATAAATATAATAATTTAAATTAATTTAATTAATAAATGTGATAATTTAAATTAATTTAATTAATAAATATGATAATTTAAATATATTAATTTAATTAATATAATAAGTTAACCGAATATGTCGGAGTAGCCCCACCCAGTAGATGGACAAGAATTTAATTAATAAATATAATATTTT
The DNA here is from genome assembly GCA_028565015.1 of Pinguicula moranensis. Taxonomy (NCBI): domain Eukaryota; kingdom Viridiplantae; phylum Streptophyta; class Magnoliopsida; order Lamiales; family Lentibulariaceae; genus Pinguicula; species Pinguicula moranensis. Next base: position 9,326 of record JAOWBN010079984.1, read on the forward strand.
AAATTAATTTAATTAATTAATATAATTTAATTAATTTATAAAATAATTTAAATATATTAAATTAATTAATATAATAACTAAACAATTAATTAATTAATTAGTATAACTTCGAAGACTTCTGGAATCTTGCACAGTTGTTCAATTGGATGGTCAATGTTTCCAAATCTTCCACATCTTCAAACTCCACGAAGCCAAAAGGACGTCTTTCGTTACTCAGTTTCTTGGCCACCGTAAACTCTATGATTCTTCCATGTCTTCACAAAATACTCTCCAGGCGCTCTTTGGCACAGTCTGTGGGAAAGTTGGTAAAGAAGAAATTGTAGCTATTGCGCACTATCTTCGCTCTTCTAACCTCCGGTAGTGATGTCTCCACCACAATTATTGATCCAAGTCAGTCGTGGACACGGATAGGATTCTAATGACCAGTAACTGCTGACGCATACGAGTATACCTTGTGGTTCTCTTCATTGAGCTAGCTCCATGCGTGAAAGAATGCACCAACAACAACGTCAAATAATGCATCGGTACTGGCAAAACTGCCTTTTCGGCCTTAATCGTAGCTTGCCGTAGCTTTCTGAATTGGTTTGAGGTAGAATTCAGGGATTAAGCATGGTGTCGGCTATTTTGGGGATGATGTTTATGGTTAGTCTTCCCGGGCGCGAGAGGCATCCCCAAGGAGTAAGGGTAGCTTGTTAGGCTAGTTTCTTCTCAGTTCAGTAGGAGCGGTGCTACAGCGCTGATGGCGGTGCAAGGGAACTCGTGGAAGGAGAAAACATTGTTCATATCTATCACCTGTACGGGTTCAGTACGATTTCCCAAAAGTATTTGTTTTTTAATGCAACTCCAATGATGCAGCTGCCCTACTCCAAAGTTTTGCCGCCAAGGAGCTCCTCGAAAGTATGAGATCTCTAGTCTCTCGCTATCTAGATGCACAGCATTTGCAGGCCGAGACTAGTTTCACCCCTTTTCTTATAATCTGATCATCCGTTGGTAGACAGTTATGTCGAGCCTTCCAGCAACATAATGATATATTTGTTGGCAGCGCCTTGTGCCAGATAATGTGGACCTCAGGAACTTGCTTCGCCCTATCCCTGATTACTCTCATGCTGATTTAAGAGACAAGTTTCCATCCTGTTCCGGCCTCCACACTACACAATCCTGTTCTGCTTCATCCCTAGGTGGTTTCAAGGCCAATATATCTGCTGTGATCCCTGCCTCCACTGTGTTCTCCAGGTGTTTTTGTTCCCATTGTCCATTAACTAAGAATTCAACTCCCTGCGCCTCTTCGTGTACCACTTGTTTAACTCTCACTGCCAAGTACCCTTTTGCTAACCATTTATCTAACCAAAAGTAGGAGTTTCCTTTTTTGAGGATGATTTTCAGATGGTCCATCACTTCTTCTCTCATTGGCATGGCAAACTTCCAGAATCTTAAATGAGTTTACCTTATTTGCCTGTCCAGCATATGTTCCTCTCGGCTATAGCTCGCTTGGAAGAATCTCGCCCATATACTATGCTCCGTAAGTATTTTGAAGCACAACCTCATCCCCATAGCCTTATGGACTTCCTCTAGATCCCTCAATCTGAGTCCCCTCTCCCCTGTTGGCCTCCTTGGGAGAGAAGTCGTCCTCTCCACCCTGCTAACTTTTTTCTCATTCTTTCCATCAAAGGTTTCATCATTTGTCTGGTGCATCTTCCTGCATTTAATGGCGCCCATAAGTATATCATCGGAAAACTTCCTTCTCTGAAAACTGTGATCCGTGTGATCCTATTCCTTCTTGCGAAGGTTATTTGTTTTGACAGGTACAACGAAGACTTTTCTTTACATACATCTTGTCTAGACCATGCGCAATACATGTTCAAATTTTGTACTAAGGCGTTGATGGAACGATCATCTCCGCTTGAGAAGATGAGTGTGTTGTCTGCATACACTAAGTGTGATATTAGGGGCGCCACCCTCAGATGGTGTAAGGCCTTAATCTCTCCTATTTCAAGACCTCTTAGAATCAACCGGGATAGAGTATCATGTACTAGTATGAACAGATAAGGGGTCCCTTTATCTGAGACCATGCGCTGATTGAAAGAAACCCATTGACATGCCATTCAAGGCGATAGAAAACCGATTCCCTCTTACACATAGCATGATCAAGTTGACTGAATCTTGTGTGAACCCCTTCTCTTTTAGCACATCCTCTAGAAAGGCCCAATTAATCTTGTCATATACTTTTGACATATCCAACTTGATCAGCGCATTGCCCCCAATTCTCTTCTTATGCAGAGAGTGAAACAATTCCTGTGCCAAGGTTATATTGTCAAAAAATGTTGATTTGTGGTACAAAGGCCCCTTACTCATCTGCCACCAACTTCCCCATATGTTTAATCAGCCGCTTTGCCACCACCTTGGAAATCGTCTTATTGACTACTAAGCACATATTGATTGGCTAAAACTTTCCAAAGTTGTTTGGCCTATCAAATTTGGCAATCAGTCTTATTAGGTTGGTTGAAAATATCCTGGGTAGGG
>JAOWBN010080095.1:0-20311 GCA_028565015.1 Pinguicula moranensis
AGAGTATCATCCATTGATAATATGGTGATCTCTATGCGGGTCAATCCGATGTACTTGTCAACTACAAGCATCCATGTCTCTAGCTTAAGTGTCATTACACTATAGTTGATGAGATCAACTATTTTCTTCGAAAGGAATTGGCTGAGAACATGCTAAACAGGCAGTGAAGGTTGCTACAATCATATATACAACATTAAAGTATCAATACATAGGCCTAAGTTGATTGGCCTTAGGACATAACACTCACAGCTACAAACTCAATTAATGTTTTGTTGTTTTGGATTGCCAAATTTCATTAAATGAAAATAGTTATGTACGAGGAAAAGAAAACACATCACCACTCTTTCCCCTAAACAGACAATACTATATACATCCGAATACTTGTCTTCTCATTATACTCCCCATCAAGTATAGCTAAGGTTGATCTGGTGTACGGCTCGATTAAGTTTGGTGAGCTATACCTGTAATGGATGATAGGGCATATTCCAATCAGACATATGTTCCATATCAAGTCCAAAGATCGTACAAAGTATTCTAACAATTAAATGGGCCTTGCTCGCAAGGTACCCCTGGTCTCCAAAAAGTAAGGTAATAAACTTCACAATACAGTCATTAACAACTAAGTTCTTTCACAAGCTATCTTCTATGACATATTGTCAAAAAGGACACGAAGCTATCCCCATCCGTATGAAGTTAACATGTCTGACCATCATTACTCAAGCTCAAAGAAATGTCTGTTGCTAGGTCCTGAACATGGACTCGATATTGGTCTTTCTGTATCTTTTCATATGTTATTCATCCATCCTCAGATCGTGACCAAGAACTGATCAGTTTCCTCCTGCCGACTCCTACTCTCTGCTTCTTCTCCCTAGTAAACAAAGACAAAGGATAACATATGTACCAGCTTAAGGTTAGAAGAGGTGAGAACTTGTACCTCCTGCCGACTCCTACTGTCTGCTTCTTCTCCCTAATAAACTTACATTTCTGCCAGGGGATATATACTCTAATAAAACCAGCTCCTTGCTAATGCAAGCATTTCATGCTACCTGTTTCACTGATTCATACCTGTGCTTCCTCCCTTTCTGTTCAATTACGTGTCAGTAGAATAACCACTTACACATTAGTGGCCAAAAATCTAAAACTTGCATGTACCAAAACGGCTCATGCTTTAAAGACCATTGGCAAAAATTCATGCATTTCAAAGGCTGCACTAGCCAATCATTCATAGAGAATGGAAATGCATGTTCTGACCACCTGGCTCTAATCCATCTCCATGAAGCTCGTTGGATAACATGTACTGCTTTTTGGGGGTTATCCTATTGCCCTCAGAAGTGAATATTATTTCGCAGTTTCCACACCGATCATGCCATTACTATCCAGACAGCTTTCCAAGCGTCCATGTTAAATCCCACCGGTTTGGCTTGGAGAAATGCCTCAATAGTAAGGACCTACAAGATAGATAAAGAGAGATTAGCCTCAATTTCTAACCAATTTCTAATCACACTCAAAATATTAAGAACAATAGGACATGTTTGAAAGAGATGTGTTGAAGTCTCTTGTGCTACGTGACATAGCGTGCATCCTATTTGCTCCCTTTAGGTATGATCTTCCTCCTTGACAGCAACTCCTTGGTAGGAAGGGCATCTAGTAGTAGTGGCCAGGTCATAATTTTAGCTTTCATAGGCACAAACTTGTTCCACACTTGTTGGAGACTATGCACCTCTTGACCACTGAATGGTGAATGTGCTTGTTCCATTAATTTTTTGTACGCCATATTGTATGTATAGTTCCCGTTTGTGCTGCCCTCCCACATATATTCAACTTCCTCATCTTCTTTAAGTGAAATATCCTGTATGATAATTTGAAGAGCCAGTAGATCATTGATTTCCACCTGCCTTAGATTTCTCCTCCATTGCAATCTCCATGACAAGCTTCCATCTTGCCACACTCCCATATCAGCTATAGAGATCTCTGAATTACCAGCCACTCTAAACAGTCTAGGAAACCTCTCAGCCAAAGTTACATTCCCATGACATCTATCTATCCAGAATTTGGTACCTCTACCATTTCCTAGCCGTACCCTCATATTTAAGTTAAACTAGTCCTTTGCCAATATATCCTGCACATTTTTCCACTAGCTAGATGCATAGTTCCTTCCTCTTTGTCTCCCCACCCTCCTCTGCTCATTACTTTGGATTTTCTGCTACCTAAGTCCCCCAGCCATTAGCTGCTAGTGCCATACTCTCCTCATTTCCCAGAGTGCTAACGCCTCACTTTCCAACCATTGCTTTAATAAAAACACTAAGATTACGCACCCCCAAACCACCTCCCTCCCTTGTTTGCTAGAGTTTTTTTCCAAGCAACTTTACACAGTTTTTTCTTCTCCTTACATCCCCCACAGAAAAACATTCTCTGAGCGAACACTAGATTCTAAATGACTGTGGAAGGGGCTTTATAGAAGGCAAAATAGTGTGTAGGTAGAGCTGCAAGTATTGAGTTGAGAAGAGTTAGTTTGCCTCCCGAGGACAGGAGTATCTGTTTCCATGTGGAGAGCACCTTTGTGAATCTATCACAGATAGGCTTCCATGTTTCCTGCATAGCCGGATTAGCTCCCACAGGGAGCCCTAGATACTGAAAAGGAATCCTCCAATTTTACATCCCAGGAAAGCTGCCATATCCTCAACCACAGCTGTAGACATACTTATCCCAAAAAGATAGCTTTTGCTAAAATTGATGTTAAGACCAGAGACTAGCTGGAAATTCCGTAGCACTGCCTTAAAAACTCTAACTGTCCCCCAGGCTGCTTCTCCAAACATTAATGTGTCATCTATTAATTGGAGGTGAGTCACTGTTGTCTTATCTCTGCCCACTTCCACTCCTCTAACCGTCTGCTCTGCAACTGCCTTCTTGATCATATAGGACAACCCCTCTGCTGCAATCGGAAACAGAAAGGGTGATAAAGGGTCACCTTGTCTAGGATAAAATTCCATAGGTGGACTGCCATTGACCAGAACCGATGTAGATGCAGATTCCAGTTCTTTCTGAATCCATTCTTTCCAGCAACTAGGGAACTCTGTCCTGTCCAAAATATTTAACAGATATGTCTAGTTTAAAGTATCATAGGCCTTATCAACATCCACCTTAAGTATAATAGCCAGCTTCCTCAGTTTTTACAACTCATGCACCATCTCATTAGCCACTAAGACTCCATCCGGCAGCTTCCTTCCTTTAAAGAAAGTCATCGGATTTGGGAATATAATCTCCTGCACAACTCTGTGGATTCTATTTGCCAATACTTTTTAGGTTATTTTAGGAATGATCCAAATAAGTGTAATAGGTCTATAGTCATCCACAACCAATGGGAAATCTGATTTGGCAATAAAAGTAATATGGGCTGCTTTGCAATTTATGTAGAACTCTCTAAACACCTGTTCAATGTCCTCCTTCATCAGATGAAAGAATTGCTTAATAAACTTGAAGTTCAACCCATCTGGTTCGGGGCTTTTCCCACTTCCACAACTGTTGATTGCTTCCCAAATTTCCGCCTCCCCAAAACGCCTTATAAAGGATTGCTTGGAAGCTACTGATAGTCCCTGACACCTCATACTTCCCAACCCAGGCTTGTTTGGCAGCCATTCTATGTACCTTCTTTCAATGCGTTATCTGAAGCACTCTTTTACCTGTTCAGCCTCCTTAATTCATTTAGTTTCCTTCCTCACCCCAAGTATTTCACTACGCCTTCTATTTCTATTAATCCAATTGTGAAAGAATGTTGTGTTCCCATCTCCTTGGTTAATCCATTTAATACTGGATTTTTTGGTATAGAATGTTGTTCAACTTTCTTGATATTGCCTCTAGCTCCTCCCTCAGGTACTAAAATCTCTCAAACTCCCTATCCATACCACAAAAGTCTTGGTCCTATTCAAGTAATATTTCCTGCTCCCTTAAACATTGCAGAATAGTATTCCTTTCTTCCCCTAAACTCCTTTGGGATGACTGATTCCAGACCTTTGTTGCCATTCTCACTGCATTTATCTTCACCTTCAGTCTGTGGCAAGAATAACCTTGGATTTCAGTCTATCTCCATGTATCCTCAATCAGTTTTATGTAGTATTTATCCTCTAGCCAGCAATCCAACACCCTCATAGGCTTAGGTCCCCAATTCTATATGTTGATAAATAAAAAAACTGGACAATGGTAAGATTCATCCATGCCAAGGCCTATTTGGTTCCATATCAGATCCTTACCTAGCCATGCTTCATTAACTAAAAATCTATCCAGACGACTCATTGTTGTCATAGACTTAAGGTACAAGGTGAAAAACCTTCTGTCCATTCTCAGATCCATGAGTTTCATCCCATTCACGAATTCCTTGAATGCTTTTATTTCCCTCTCCATGTCACTATTATTCTGATTCAAACCTTTTCTCTCCTTCCAATCCAATATTGCATTAAAATACCCCATCACACACCATGATTCTGCTTAACTTGTAAGGTTTGACCCCCATAAACATTCACCATCTGTGTGACCTCTACCTCATTGTTCCAGTGACCGGAGATGCCTAAAAATCTAAATCCTGAAAACATTTGTACTCTCTTAAATTTCTTTTTGTTTAAAATACAAAGAAGGCCTGCAGATTGACCAATTTATCCGTGATAACTCCAGTCAAACTCATTATTATACGACCGATATTCACATAACTTTCTGTCAATAACATCCAGTTTTGTTTCCAGTACACTAAGAAAATCCATCTTCTGCACATATATCAACTCTTTTAGCCTCCTTCTCCTCCCTTGTCCACACAAGCCCCTCATGTTATAAGTTATTATTTTCATCAATAGTCCTATTCAACTCCTTATTCCCACTTGCAGCCTTCTGTTTAACAAACGTTAATCTTTTTTCATGGTTAAGTTGTATCAATAAATCCTTGGCTACCTTTTTCTCTTTACCATAGTCTATTCCCATTTTCTCCCCTATGGCAATTACCTCATCAATCTCCATACCTTCTATATCACTAGGTTCACCAATCATTTCCTTATCACTTGAGGGGTCCTCAGTATGTTTGGGAGTTATTTGGTCAATCCATTTTTCCTTAGAACGTATTTCCTTTTCCCTAGCCACATCCACTGATTTCTTTGTTTGACTATGGGTTATTAGTCCCCCCCCCCTTTAAGTCTCACCACCTTCCTTTTTGTTGGCATAGTGCCTACTTGATCACTTGAGATCATATTCTTTCCACCCAAAGGAGGAAAACTCTCAAGGGACAACATTACATTTCCTCCATGATTCTCCTTATCCTGGTCCTCCATATCTATGTCACAATAATCCATTCTCCATTGAATCTGATCCTGTTCATGACCCAACCTTTGGTCTGAAACATGGGATTTGATGTTAGACTCCTCTTCCCCTTCTGTCTTTGCTAGTCTTCCCCTGATCCATTCCATAACATTGTCTATCTTTTCCTTTCGTACCTCCTCTACATGTTCCCTTATTATTATGTCCATAGCCTATATTCCTGCTATTTCAGAAACTCCTTATAACTCCTGTACCAACTCCTCGCTGCCACACTGAGAGGGGGATCCACCTGTTGAAAACCTACTTCCCCCTTCCCCCCATCAGGGTCTCCCCTGATATCCTGGTTGTCTCTTGAAAGCAGTTCATCTACATCCTTCATTATAGCTGACACTTATCTCCTACCACCTGAACCTCCTCTAGTACAACCTTCCACAGTTGTTCCAATACACTACATCCCATTCATTGTGAGTAAGTAAAGTACTTGGTAACTGACCCTCGCCCTTATCCACCCACATATGTATCTGTCCCATTGTTGGCCACCAGTCCAGCCCTACTGGTGTCCACATCTTTACCATCTCTCCATCCCTAAATTTAGTCCCTTGACTAGTGCCCTAAATTTCCATACCTTTCCTTACTGATAAATTACATCCCCTCGACTTGTTTGAGGCAACACTATCGTCCGGATGTGTTTCCTCCAATCTGTCCTCTACATCCTGATATGAACTACCCCTTGACATATTCATATCACACTCCTTCCATAGGCCTTCTGTAAACCTCCTCTCAGGAATTTCAAATACATGTAGAGTGTGAGGGATGTTATAAATTTCTATCGCAATGGTTGGTTGTATCCTTATACCATTGTCCACATGTTACCAACATCTGTGTCGCTTCAAGGTATCTATGTTTGAGTGTAACCTCATTAATTATAATCAGGTTCCCCATCTTCCTACCAACCTGTTCCAGCACTGTTTACTTCCAAAACTATAATGGTAGCCCAAAGATCTTAACCCACCATATCCTCTTATTACCTCCCTTCCGTGCATCCTTCTCTACCAGTTACTTAACTCAGTAAGCCAATTAGACCACCATGACTTATATGCTAATAGAGCTCTCAAGTCCTGTTTTGTCTCTTCCCATATCAACATTTTTCCATCTCCCAACAGGCTTACAATAAGATTTAGATAACCTATTGACCTGAGAGCCAGCACTAGTCTCCTCCATCCATCCTTGGTTCCTAACACTCCAACACAACTATGCTTAAGCTAGTGAGGGAATATATCCCATGTTTTCAGCCCTAAAATTTGTGGTTTCTTGTGTTGGATCACTGGCTAATTCTGATACACCCTGGGATCTTTTGACGTCTCACCCCCCCCCCAATATCCTCGCAGGAAGCTACAACATCAGATTTTTTTGAAACCTGACTAGATTCGCTTGCAACTTGTACGTTCCCAACCACATATTATTAAAATTGAATAACCATGTCTCAACAGCCGCTGATACTCCTAGAACCACGAACCCAAAAGGTCTAACATTCTTCCCAACTTTCCTTGCATCCTTCAGTGCCTTTATGTTCCCCTGCTTTGTGATACAAGACTCCAGCTTATCCAATGGGTAGTTTGGTGGAAAGTTTGTTATAAAGATGGTTTTACCCGTCCTTAATTCCTTCTTAGCAATCCTTGCTTCTAGCCTTTTATGGACCGGTTTTGGGTTCTAGCACCCAAGCACCGTAGCATAGGATACTCCATCTCTATGTCTATGCACGGCTTGAGTGTTTCTCAGAGATGGAACGATAGGTTTCTTACCCGCCCTTATCGCCGATCGTCTTATCCGTTTTGCTTGATGGCGTGGTGTAAACCACCCAAAACTCATATTGTACTTTACTGCCCCATATCACTACAATTAGTACTACCTCGTCCTTACTTAGCCTCGCACTTCACAAAGGTTCTCCCCGGGAGCTCTCTGCTTCCCCGGGGAGAAGATGGTCCTGGGCAATTAACTGTAACAAACGAGAAGCTCGACTGTAATCCCTAAGACCCCGTCGAGGCAAAGACTACTTGTTATGCAAGGGTTTTTTATACAGAGAGAAAAATCATTCACTGAGAGAGAGAATGAGAGTTGAAAAATCAAACTCACTTAATGTTGATATTATCTAAACTAACAATCCATGACAACGGCACCAAAACCTTGTTGTGTTGATTTGGTAATTGTACATCAACGAAGATTGCAGGTGTACAAGTCGAAATAAGTAATAAAATGATAAAGTTGAGTTTTGAACAACTAGGATTGAAGCAGATAAGCACCAACTAAAGCTTTTTTGCATGCAATTTGGACAAACAACAATTTAGGTTGAGTCCACATTAATTTTCAACACATCAAAGCAAATTAAACTAAGTAAATCTTTTTGGTATTTTTCAATCGTTTAACTAACAAAAATTAAAGGATAACTTCTTGGTTAATCAGTTTGTTTATTAGATTTGTCAATCTAGTTGTCCACTAGATTTTCCCCTATAGTAACTTCTCTAAAGAATTACCCATCTCATGCGGTGCTGTCGGTACTCATCTCTCGAATCTCGCACCTTACATACTAATGCAGGAGCATCTGAGCCATTTGAACAATCCGGGCATGAAATTAATTGTTTTTCTAATGCTACCCTATTGGCCTTGAATTATCATTAAAATATGGATAAAAGGAAGCTTAGGAGGTGATTATTTGAAGGATTGGTCGAATTTGATGAGTTGTAAATAAATAAGACAAATCTTGTCTCAAGCTTGGACAACCTACAACTTTGAATGCTCTGCAAATCGAACAATCTAGAGAAACTGATCTACAGTAAACCCCTCCGCTCGTCGTCGCTTGCCATCCTCAACTCTCCTACTGTCTAGCTACTTCAGTCACCCGCCGCTTCCCAGGGACGCTACTGCGCCCGGGAAGGTCTCTGCGAAGAATTCATGGCGCGACCGCCGTGTTTCACGCCGCAAGAATCCCCCCCGCTACATGACAGCCCCAAAGCTCCATTAGCTACCTTGATCTCCAAGTCATTCGCTTCGGTATTTGGCACAAACAAAACCCCAGCATACACTCCCATCCCACTAAAGACCCCAGGTGAATGGAAAGGAGAACCCAAAGTGACATTTACCAAGGAAGATATGGTCTCCTTGAACCTCCCATTCCAACTGGCGCTTATTGGAAAGTTCTCTCATGGCCGGCCGTCCTTACCAGATATCCTCAAACTTATTGTCGCTTTCGGGTTAAAAGGAGAAATCTTCATAGGCCTCCTAGACCACAAGCATATCATGATGAGATTCACACAGGAGGAAGACCCATATAGACTATGGATGAGAGAAACATGGTTCCTGAAGAGATTCCCGATGAGGGTGTTCAAATGGTCCCCTGACTTCAAGGCCGGAATCGAGTCATACATTGCTCCAGTCTGGGTGACATTACCAAATCTTCATGTTCAGTTCTACCATAAGGATGCAATATGTTCAATTGCTCGAGTACTGGGAGCTCCCATTAAAACTGATCAAGCAACAGCCACATTATCAAGACCTAGTCTTGCTCGGGGCTGTGTGGAGATGAACCTCCTAATCCCACCAGTTAAGAGACTATACATAGAGGCAAATGGCATGGAAGGCTTTTGGCAACCACTACAGATCGAAAAACTCCCCCAATACTGCGCTCATTGTAGGAGACAGGGTCATGAAAAAGAGGCGTGTAAGATATTGCACCTAGAAGCCTCAACAGCTCACTACAAGAAGAATCCCACAGGAAAGATACAAACTGAGCAAAGCACTAAATGGAAGAGTACACTTGATGCCGCAGCCAAGCCAGTAAAGATGTATAAACCAAAAGACATCCCAAATCAAGTGGAGCAGAGAAACGTCTACCAGAAGCAACAACACATGGTGACATCTAACTCGGAGGTTGAAGTCATACATTTAGCATCAACCTCCGGTCAAGGTACTTTAGCTAATCCACAAGTTCAATTTTTCTCTCATACAGATGCTATCAAAAAGGTTTCTCAAAAGGAAGTTATAGTACTAAATCATGGTGATGATAACACAATTGAGGAAGGAGAAATAGATGAAAGGCCTAAGGTCCCATTAATGACTAATAACTCTACTTTAGTATATGAACACACTACTGAAGAGAATATGGCTGATACAAATGATAGCTTGACTGACACTATCTCGCATCCTAATAAATTTGCCTGTCTTGATGTCGAGGATGCTGATGCAAACATTACCTGCATAGAAGATGAGAATGCCGAGGAAGCATATATTAATATGATTACTCAAGGAAGCTTAGCTAAACAGGTTGCTGACGGGGGTCAAGCAGATGCAGGAGTAAAATATCAAACCCAAAAAAATATTATTCATGAAGATATCTCATCTCTAGCTAGAGAAGGATCACAAGCCGTAGTACCTCCAGCAGAAACTGAGTATAAAGAAATGCCCCCTCTTTATCAAGATGAAGGTCTCCTGGATATATTGCTAGAAACAGAAGATGAATTCTCCACTGAAACACAGAACAAAATTCCAACCCCAATATATAAACTCTGGTTAGCAGATGAAGAAGAATCCTTGTCCTCTGAAGATGAGCATGTAGACTTATTGGATGGTCCAACTGAAAAGCACTGGCAAGATACAGAAGAAGCATCGAATAAGAAGAAGAATAAGAAAAAAAACAAGGGAGAATTGCACTCTCTCGCCTCCAAAAACAAGGTCTAAAAGCAAGAAGACATGAATAGTATATTATTCTAGAATATCAAGGGAGTTGGAAGTGATCCAACAGTCAGCAGGCTGAAAAAGATTGTTAAATTACATAAGGCAACACTTCTAGTTCTGGTAGAGCCTCTTCTGGATAGCAATAAAATGATGGACTTGGTGAGAAAACCGAAATTTGCCTCTGGACAGTCAAATTGTGAAAGCACTATATGGATAATCTGGAAAGATACCTGGGAATGCACTCTTACTCTTGACTCTATGCAGCTACTAGCCATGACGGTACAACATAAAACCTCAGTGATAAACTTCCAATTAGGGGGATTCTATGCCAGATGCTCAAGATCAGGAAGGGTCCCTTTATGGCAAGGCATGATGCAGCAAGCCTCGAGCACTAGCATCCCTCTGATAATTGGAGGAGACTTTAACATAGTATTTTCTCCTGATGAAAAAGCAGGATATATTACAATCAATTTCTCAGACACAAGTGACTTCTGGGACACCATCAATACATGCAAGCTAATAGACGCTGGATTCTCAGGAAATAAGTTTACATGGAGCAATAACCGCACAGGAAGATCAAGAATCCTTCAGAGGCTAGATAGGGTTCTTTTATCTGAGGAATGGATTAACAGCATGCCTAGAAGCTCTGTAACTCATCCGAGTAGAGCACAATCAGATCATTGCCCCCTACTATTTGAATTCAGTAACACACAGATAAATAAGAGGGCCAGGTTCCAATTCCAGCAGTTCTGGTTAAAACACAGATCATTCTTACAACTTGTGGAACAATCATGGACCTCTCCAACCTCAAGTAAATATGCGCTCCACAGTCTAGGGATCAAGTTAAAAAGACTGAGAGCATAACTAAGACGTTGGAACAAGGAAGTTTATGGCAATGTCTTCTAGAATATTAAGAAAGGGGAAGATAAAATTCTTGAGCTGGAAATCAAATATGATATCACTGGAAATACGGAGGACAAGATGGCAATATCCAAAGCCAAAGCAGAATACACCAAATTTCTACTTGCTGAGGAAACTCTATGGAGACAAAAATCAAGGATTAAGTGGCTAAACGAGGGAGACAATAACACAACCTTCTTTCATAAAACAGTGAGTATAGCAAAACAAAAAATTATATCAGAAGACTGAAGAACTCCCAAGGGATCTGGATAGAGGATACACAGGACATCACTACATGTCTGGTTGATCACTTTACTACACAACTCTCGGGAAGGCCACAAATGCAAGATGATTCATTACTCCATCTCATTCCCAAAATGATAACGGCCTCCATGAATGAGGATCTATGTAAATGGCCGGATCTAGAAGAAGTTAAGCAAGCAACCTTTTCAATTGACAGAGACAGCTCTCCAGGACCTGATGGATTTTCAGGTGCTTTTTTTATCTCTTACTTGGAAATCATAAAACAGGACATATAAATGGCTGTCACTTCCTTTTCTGCAGGCAGGGACTTACTAGGATCATTTACAAGTACTCTGATCTGTCTGGTGCCAAAACTGCAGCCTCCATCCAACTGCTTAGACTTCAGGCCAATTAGCCTATGCAACTATGTGGGTAAAATCATAACAAAACTTTTAGCATCCAGACTAGGGTTGTTACTTCCGAAGATCATCTCCCCTAATCAAAGTGGATTTGTGAAAAGCAGAAACATATCTGACAACATCTTATTAGCACAAGAGATGCTGCATTATCTTAACAAGTCAAATGGAGGACACAACATAGCTCTAAAACTGGATATGGAAAAGGCATTTGATCGAGTGTCATGGTTCTATCTCATCAAAGTCATGAGGGCCTTTGGCTTCGCAGAAACCTTCATAGATATGATATGGAGAACTATCTCAAACTATGGGATGTCCATACTAATGAATGGAGAGACTCACGGATACTTTAAATCCACAAGAGGCCTTAGACAAGGAGACCCCCTATCTCCGGCTTTATTTATTATAGGGGCAGAAATATTGAGCAGAGGTTTGAATCTCTTAATGGTACAGTCTCCATCAACTGCTTACAGACTCCCCATTGGATGCCCACTAATATCACATCTAGCATACGTAGACTACCTGATTATCTTCACAAAAGGCTCCAAGAGAGCAATGGAAGCAGTACAAAAACTTATCAAGACATATGAATCCTGTTCTGGGAAAAAAGTGAACATCAACAAGAGTAGCTTCATCATATCAAGCAAAGCACTAGCAGCTAGGAAGGTTTTTATTCAGCAATGGACAGGCTATCATCATAGGTATCTGCCACTACAATATCTTGGAGTCTCACTTTATTATGGAAAGAAGACAACCAACCTCTTTGCAGACCTGATACTCAAGATCAAGTCAAAACTAAATGGTTGGAGGGCATCATATTTATCAAGTGGAGGGCACCTCATACTTATCAAGCATACACTGGCAAGCATTCCTATATACCAAATGATGGTCATCAAACCTCCAGCTGGGAGCATCTCTAAAATTGAAGCTATACTATCTGATTTCTATTGGGGTTGGAAAGACAGCAAGAAAAAAATGCACTGGAAGGCTTGGAAGCACATATGCTTCCCCACAGAAGAGGGTGGACTTGGCTGCAGACGAATTCAAGATATGAACACAGCCTTTAGTATGAAATTATAGTGGTACTTCAGACAGAAAGAGAGTGAGTCTATGTGCTCAGTTCATGGACAAAAAATACTGTCGTGGCAAGGATCCCACCATAGCTCCAGCCAAAATAAGTCACTCACATTGCTAGAAAAGAATTATAGAGGTCCCAAATATAATGTAACAAACACACAATGGTTCCTTGTCTCGGGGGACTACAACCTCTGGTGGGATAAATGGTCACTGGATCCAGTCATGGGAAGCAGAATCCTCCCCACACAGTCAAATCTAAAAGTTCAAGATGTTATAAGGAATTATCAGTGGGACACGCAGAAACTGCAGGACATCTTTGATGCACACACAGTGCAACAAACCAAGGAAACACCAATAGAGGAGAGATATGATGAAAGAATCTGAATTCCAACACAGAATGGCCTATTTACTGTCAAAACAACATGGGAACTAATAAAGCAAAGATCATTTCCAGTAATAGATTTCTCCTGGATGTGGGGTAAGCACTTCCCCTTGAAAATCAGCACTCATATGTGGAAAATCTTTCACCATATAGTACCAGTTGATGCAGTAGTAAGATTGAGAGGAGTACAAAGGGTATCACGCTGTTCATGCTGCATATCATCAGTGCATATTGAATTTTTTGATCATCTGCACTCAAAAGGAGAGCTAGCCTTAATGGTTTGGCAATACTTTGAAAACATACTTAATGTACACCCAAGTTGCACGGATCTAAGCTCAAGACTGGAAGTATGGCTTGCTCCTCAGCAAGTGGGCTGTATCAATTATATTAGAAGGCTCATCCCTCTGTTAATATGTTGGGAGGTATGGAAGCTACGGTGCAAAATGAGATTTGAGTCTTACACACCAGCATTTGGACAAGTAATACATACAGTCAATAGCCTAGTGAAGGATATCATGAGCCTCACGGCAATACCCATGCCTACACAACCCATACATACACAAATGATGAGGCAACTACAAATCACCCTTCCATCAGAAGGACAATACTCCAGCATTGCAGTCAGATGGCTTCCCCCTGAAACAACTAATACAAAACTAAACACGGATGGGAGCTCATCGGCCTCAACTACAGGGGGAGGAGGAATCCTGCGCTCCAAACAAGGGAGAATGATTAAGGCATTTGCTAACAGGTATTCCGCATACTTAAGTATTGAAGCTGAGGCAAATGCTCTATTATTTGGAAAACAACTCTGTCTGGCAGATAACCTCTTAAATCTGGAAGTGGAAACTGACTCTAGCATTATTGTGAACTCCCTAGAAAAAAAAAAGAGTCCTCCATGGCGGATAAGGAATCAAATCAGGCAGATTAGACAACATATCCTGATCTTTCACAAGATAAGCATTAAGCACTGCTATAGGGAAGTAAATAATGCAGCAGACCTATTGGAAAAATGGGGAGATGCCAATCAAGACAACATATTCACTATAGAGGAAACCCTTCCTCCAGAAGTCTCTAACAGCTTGCACAAGGATAACACAGTCACTTATACCCGGAAAACAAAGATTCTTCCACATGGTGCGGCACAATCCTAGCAGGATTTATTTGGAGAAAATCTCTTTAAGCTATTTTTGTTATTATCACTGTATTGTAAAAGGGAGCACAGGATGCCATACTCTTTCCCTCTATGGATTTTCCTCCCCCGGGGTTTACCATAGAGTGGTTTTAAGGAGTTGGAGCTGTGTTTGCCAAATCAAACTCACTCGGAAGAGCAAGGAGTTGGCTTGTACAAAAGTGCCTTGGCACTGAAATAAATAAAATAACAAAATTCGGGTGAAAAAAAAAGTAAAATGCTTTGAATCTCTCAAATGTCTTGACAGTGGTATGACAAGTTAGGCCTTATATGGAGTTGATGGACTGAAATGAAAAATCAAGGTCTAACTCGTGTTCAAAGCTGTGTGATGGGTGTTTTATTTTACAGATGTTATTTTCTATGATGTGAAAGTGTGGTGCACAAACATATGATAGAAATTCCACCCATGACTTAGGTATTTTCAGTTGCTCAACCAAACAGAAAGAAAAAGTGAAGGCTTACTTTGAGTGTGGTCTGGTTAGCAGAGAACAAATGAGAGTGGCCATGGGACAGATTAAGTAGCAGAGCTCTGATATTGATGCACTGTACTGGAAAAAAGCATTATTCATCAACAAATGAATGCAAAGGAAATCAAATCACATAACTGGATGTAAATGAGTTCAAAGATCTAAAACAATGGGTTGCTTTCCATCCAAAGTTGGTTTAAAAGTCTCAGCTAGACTTGTTGATCTTCAATCTTCATAGATCCAGTCCTGAAGCATCAGAACCACTGTTTTCTCTTCTTGTAGAACGCCTCTGTACTGCTTTAGCTGATGGCCATTGACCTCGAAGGTCTTGGTGGGATCTTTCTCAAAGATGTAGTCTGCTCCATAAGAAAAAGTTTCAGCCGCAATGTATGGACCTCTCCATCTTGATTGTAACTTTCCCCGTCATCGGTGCCAATTTGATGGCTATTTTTTCAGTGTCATGGCTAAAAAATTTCTCAAAAGTATCCTGAGTTATACAACATAAGCTTAGGGTTAGCAAGTGGAAAGCTCAGGGTTGAATCTACGGAGAAAGGTTGTGAAATCTGCACTACTCTGACCTTAATTTTGTTGCTGTCAAAAATCAAAACTGATGGGGGGAATCGTGATCAATTAAATACAAAAACTATAACTAATGAACTAAGGGTGAAATCTAGATGAAATGTGAAGGGAGTAACACACTTCTGCCGACCTTAAATCCTTGTAATCATGCCATAAAACAATTTGGATCATAGATTAACTTATCTTGTTTTTCAATGTTTCTTAATGTCTGGTTTTTAAACCACTGCTCTCTTCTTCCAGTCCTAACTCCTTATCCAGGTAATTAACACATTCACTCCATAATTATAGCAATATTAAGATCAATGAAGTTTCATTAAGTGTGTGAATCTAAGAGCTCTAACCGAAACTCATTCATCTACACATACGATTTTAGTTACTCTTTACAAGAAATAGACTAGCCGCCATATTTGATTGAAGAAGTTGCTATATTATAAGGCTTAGATAAAATAACCATACATATAAATCCCTACTAGCTGATGGTTCGATTTTCATCAGGTTAGATGACCAATCTAAAACAACGAAAACAGAAACATGCACAAGTGTTTCTACAAACTTAAAACCAATATCATTGTCATGTTTTTCTGAACTTACACCTCACCAACTTGTTTAGGCATTCTCAGGATATCAGACCAGCAGAATAATAAGAGCTCTAGTCGAGCATAGCTGAGAGCAACAGCAAAACATCAGCTAACAATATCATGGAACAATACTTGCTCCTCTTTGTTGCATAAATTCTGCACCTTGTCTTTCTTATTTTTTTGAAGGAAGAGTACCCAGTTATTTTCTCCTAACTCGACCTCGCCTCTACCCCTATCACCTCTCTCTCCTATAAATCTAAAACTGGTCAAAACAAATGAAGAAAATACATATAACTAATCGCTTGAAAGTAGGGATTACTTTAGCAACGGATAAGGAAACTTTCCAATACGTTTTGACTGAGTTTTTTCTAAAGATTTCTCTTGAACGTGGCACATATATCTCTATCTGTAAGTTGTGTAGCACCATATGCAAGGAAACTCCTCAAGACTTCTAGAGAAAATCGTAATCTTCAACCAAATACCAAAACTGCCAAAAATATTCTTTTTTTTGCGCTGCTGGCTAGTTGAGTTGATCACTTCCCGATTTTTTAATCTTCTGGTCTGATGAAGTTCATGTATCAGCGGTTCTACCTATACGTGAGATGCATGTGAACATTTGGCTTCAGGTAGATTATGCTAAATTACTCTGATGTGCTCATGGGAGTCCATGGAAAATGCTTCAGGATCAATTTGGCTCTGCTCCTCTTTTTCTGTTTTTCTGCAAACTGATTTTCTTCTGCTGCTATTTTTCAACTTTTGATCGTGATAAACCGGGCTCAAATCATCAGTACCTGAGTGATAATGGCCCTAAGGTTGTGTTCTTGATCATTAGATTCAGCAAGAGCAAGAGATGTCTTGAACTTTGAAGCATGAGGACTTGACATCCATCTTTTTTCTTTTTTCTTGTTGTTGCATTTGTTCTTCTTCTTCTTGAAGCTTGTAGATTGACAATGCTTGTCTTAGGGGGTAATGCACCCTTTTTTGCTGAATTTTCCGGACCATACAAGGGTGCAACAATCCTATCTAAAATATTACAAAAGAGATAAATACAACAATTCATGCATCATTAGCATGCTTCAAAAGTACTCTATCAAATCCCTCACATTTGCTTTTTGCTTGTCCCTAAGCAAATCCATGAAGTACAAGATTTATGAAAATATAGAGATAGTAAAATTCAAGAAAAGAAGAGAAAGGAAAAGAATAAAGGATGACAAGGTGCAACCCTTGCAAAAAATGTTTTTAGTGGCACTCCTTTTTAGTGTAGGGGCTATAGGGTCCTAAAACTCCCCACACTAATCAACGGTTGCTTCCTCATTAAGATAAGTTTTGAAAAATTATCAAAAATCATATCTTACCTTACCATTCACCATATCTAAGTAAAAAAATGGCCTCAGAACTTCAACCTAAAGTAAGGATTTCTACTTATCTCCTCTAGTGCTTTCTTCCTCAATTGAACCAAAGCAACCTAGCCCATAAAAATCTCCTTTATTTCCCTTGTATATTCAATGACAAGATCAGAATAAACCTAAACCTATCCTCACTTTTGCCTTGGATCCCTAAAAGGTTTTCATCAAAGCTTCAATCTTACTTTCCTCTCTAATTTTTTTTAAGCCTCTAAATTTTTGCGATGATCTAGAAGCATGCTGAGGCAAAATGCTTTTTTTTTTCTCTTTTTGGGTGCCATATGGTCTTTTGGACCATGGATCCACTTATCACAAGTCAACCACCTTCCCCCAAATTTATTTATAATCGAGTCTCTCAGTCCAGGCAAGCTGCTTAAAACAGTGTGCATATTGAGAGATCTTCTAAAATAAATAAGTTAGGGGTGGGTGGCATCACAAGTGAGTAGTGTCATATAAAAGTAGAATGCATAGAATCCCTCAAATGTCTTGACAGTAGGATGACAAGTTAGGCCTTATATGGAGTTGATGGACTGAAATGAAAAAAACAAGGTCTAACTCATGTTCAAAGCTGTGTAATGGGTGTTTTATTTGACAGATGTTGTATTCGAAGATGTGAAAGTGTGGTGCACCAACTTGTGATAGGGGGATATATCCGTGGGTGTAAAAGATGGAAAATCAGCCCATGACTTAAGTAGTTTCAGCTGTTCAACCAGAGAGAAAGAAAAAGTGAAGGCTTACTTTGAGTGTGGTCTGTTGTTTAGCAGAGAACCAATGAGACTGGTCATGGGTCTGATTAAGTGGCAGAGCTCTGATGTTGATGCACCGTACCTGCAAAGTCTAACTCATGTTCAAAGATGTGTAATGGGTTGCCTCCCATCCAGCGCTGGTTTAAAGTCTCAGCTAGACTTTTTGATCTTCAGTCTTCATAGATGGGGTCTTGAAGCATCAGAACCACTGCTTTGTCCTCTGGTAAAACACCTTGTACAACTTCAACTATTGACCTTGAAAGTCTTTGTGGAATCTTTCTCAAAAATGTTGACTGCTCCATAAGGAAAAGTTTTGCCACTGTGTATGGACCTCTCCATCTTGATTGCAACTTTCATGGGAACATCTTAAGCTTGTTTTGGTAGAGCAAAACTTGATCCCCAATAGCAAACTCCTTTCTAGCTATAAACTGATCATGAATGGCCTTTGTTATTTCTTTGTAGATGGCTGCATTGTCATATGAATCCATCCTCAGTTATGCTAATTCTTGCAGCTGCAAATTCCTATTTTCTCCTGCTTTCTCAGTGTTCATGTTGAGCTGCTTCACTGCCCAATAGGCTTGATGCTCCAACTGCACAGGAAGATTTTTTCCAAAAACTAACCTGTAAGGTGACATACCTATAGGTGTCTTGTAAGCTGTCCTGTATACCAAAAGTGTATCTGGCAGCCCCATGCTCCAGTCCTTCTTGCCTGGGTTCACTGTCTTCTCCAGGATGGTCTTAATCTCCCTATTGGTGACTTCAGGTTGGCCATTGGTTTGAGGATGGTAAGATGTTGAAAACTTGTGGCCTACTCCATATTTCTTAAGTAGGGAGGCCACTGTTCTGTTGCAAAAATGAGTACCTCTATCGCTCAGGAAGTGCTTAGATATGCCAAACTTGCAGAAAATTTGATTTTTTAGAAAATTAACCACAACTTTAGATTCATTAGTCCTGGTGGCCAGTGCTAGGGGTGGTCAAAATACCGATCGGTATTTCGGTTACCGATCGGTATTCGGTTACCGAACCGAAATACCGAAAAAAATCGGTATTTTGGTTCGGTATCGGTATGAAAATATTATACCAATTCTTAATCGGTTCGGTATCGGTTTTACCATTTGGTGCTTATTCGATATTCGGTAATTCGGTATTTCGGTTCGGTATCGGTCCGATTCTCCAAATACCGAAAAAGTTCGGTTCGGTATCAGTATTACCGATTACCGATCGGTAATACCGATTACCGATCGGTAATACCGATTACCGATCGGTAATACCGATTAAGCACCCCTACCGTGCAGGAATCGGCAAGGGTCAAGGGCCCGGGTCCAGATATTCTGGACCCGGGCCCGGCGAGTTCGGGCGGGCCGGGCCGGTTGGCCCGGGCATCTCTAGTTGCAGAGTAGAACAGGGATAGAGTTTCTGTCCTACCCCTACTCTTGCACTGGCCTCCATCGGCGATACGTGTAAGGCTGCGATTCAATATTTCTTTTCTGGTAGCGAATATTAAATTAAAGAAATACAAGCTCTCTGTCAAGACTTTTGAGTGACCAAGCATAGCATTTCGTGGGTGGATTTTGATAAACTCTGGTGTATGCTCGACGCATTGATCTTCATGGCTATATCTACTATCATTCTTCATCCTCCCAATCTTGCCAATTTGTATATAGCCTGAGCAACTTCCAAACCTCCTTGCTTCCCCTGTTTCCCTCTGCAGACGAATACTGAGCAAAATTTACATTTGGGTCGTTTGGCATCAAGAAAACAATGCCATCCAATTTTAGAGCTTCAATCAGATAAGATGTGTTACCTCACATCTGGAGAAAAGATGTTGAACTGTCTCCTTGTCTTCATAACAAAGAGTCCATAGTTCCTGGAGATGTTGGATAGTACTACCTCTGGTCCGAAGGTTGTGGATTGTTTGGACCGTTTTCTCCAGAAGTTTCCATGAAAATGCAGCATGTCCATAAGGCATTGAGGCTGTAGTTATATACTTATATGCATACACAATGCCATACCCTCCAGTACAAGTAATTTGATCAACAAGATAAGGATATGAGGATGGAATTGATTATGATGATATATTGGACTGGTTTAGGTTTAGGAGATCATCCAGGATTCAGTGAAGTGTAACTGATGATATCTGCATCAATGATTAATTAAAAAATATAAAACATTCAAACACATGCCTCTGTGAACGACTAAACAGAAGCAGTATCTTCGAAATTTATGTTGGTTGAGAAAGTTTCCAGGCTACATCTCAACAAGAGCCTAACAACCCAAGGATGGACCTTTTTTCAAACCACCACAC
>JAOWBN010080206.1:0-20305 GCA_028565015.1 Pinguicula moranensis
AAGTGTGATTAAGGTAAAGTATAGGGGCCAAATTGAAGTTTTTTGAAACTTCAAGGACTTGTATGACATTATGGGGTCATAGATACATACTATGCACGACCTCACATGTGTAGAGGTCTATAGAAACCTCATGGAGAAGGATTGTACAAAAACATGACACATAAGCATGAAGTGTCAATTTATAACACATGTAAAGCTATGGTTAAGTGTTAGCCTTTAGAGTGGTGGTGTGGACTACTCTAGAGGGTGGACACTTGATTACCTAGAAGTAGCTTTCTTGCATGAATTAGTAGAGATAAACAAATTCCTTCTCCCTTGTACCATCAAGTTGTGTAAATTAGCAAAGATTCTTTGTCAAAAGATCTCTGAAATTTTTGTTATGTATGCTTAACACATACTTTTGTTTACGCTTCCGCACAAATTTTGCATCATGACACGTAGTATAGCTTTTGGAGATCTTACACTGTAGGCCTGGTTCGTACCTCATTATAGGTGACGGGTCAAGTTCTCGATAACTTTCTCATAGATCCATCTTGGGTCTAGTCACATGGTTGGCTAGGTTCGCATCAATGTCTTTATCAAAGACTACGATTCGCATGGCATAAGTACGTGATTTGCCTACCTAAGTAGGAGTCATGCCATGACGCACATATCATACTCTGTGTGCTACAAAACGACCATTGTAAAAATGAAAAAAAAGACTCTTCTGATTGTCATTGTGTGATCACACGGACATACGTTTGTCTACTTAAACGTTATTCTTTGACTTAAAGCTATAGCTTGAAGTTGAGGCTTGATGATGATACTTTAGTATGTCATCTAAGGGCTATGATCTATATAGTCCACAGACCATGCTAGGAAAGCAGTTGTGTTGATACGGATGGTCATTAATATCTCAGAAATAATTTGTCTAGTTTCACCATTGTGTAAAGCTTAAAGGGATACGTAGCTATTGATGGTGCCAAGAGAATTTGGGCTATCGTTATTTTAAAAGTATCATGTTAGTTAGATGGGTGACTTAATATGATACTACTAGTTACTTTTTGGTCGCACGACTCACTTTTCGTATTATGCATCGAGAGATTTGCAAAACTCTATTGCAGCTTATGTAGCTGAGTTGGAGTTGTTGGCTAAAGAAACATTGAAGATATTTTCTTTGATTTAATTGTACCTGTTGGTGAAAGAAACATCGAAAACTTTTTCTTTAATTTAATTGTACTTTATTACAATTGAAGACCAATTAACTTTGTGTTTTTGGTGCTCTTATAAATAGGCTGCATTGAGCACCTATTTTCACATGAATTATAGTATACTCATATGCTGAGAACCCAAAATGAATTCTCCCAAATTGCTGTCTCACCATCTTTGAAGAAGCGATTTGACTATGTGGATTACACATTGACTCAAGTAGCCTTTCCATTTGTGTTTGTGACATAATCAACAGAATACTATGCTCATACGCTTTCGCACAAGGTACAATCTGTTATTTGTTAGATACATTATAACATATTTGGAATAGATCCACAAAAAGAAAGGTTATGGATTAGAGTGTTACGATCTAAGCTTGAATTGAGAGAAAAGCTCTATTAGGGGAGAAAAAATTGAGGTATGGAGGGAAAAAAGTAAACAATCAACATGGTGGAGGGAAGAGCAAAGGTAAAAAGTTTCTTCAAAGTCGTGAAAGATTCATAGGGAAAGGGTGAGTAACAAATATTCAGGAGGATGTTTGAATAGGAGATGTTTCACTAGGTAAGCGATTTTAGAGATTAGATAGAGTTGGTCCAAATAAAGGAGGGAGGAGAGTGGCGTGATGGTATATGTGTCTTGAAGTGGGAGTGAATAGGAGAGTTGCATGAATGGGAAGAAGATAGTTTCAAATAAATTAACGTATTCTTCAAGATGTAACATTGCAGGGAAACACAAATGACTCATAGAGGTGGAGACATGATTCATCAGGAGCTTACAAGGTGAAGTCTGCTTACAAGGTGAAGTCCATCTTAGCATGGATTACACTAGAATATAGAATTCATACAAAGGTGAACCTTCAAAGGAGGAGATGCTTGACCAAAACTAAAGCCATACAACACCATTTGTCATGATCAAGGGGAAACCACATCTCATGTGACATTTGAGTGAAAAGTGAAACATCAGTTATGGTCCAAAGTATATTCCTTAATTCATTTTCAAACGATGATACATAATCAATTGAATGAAATCTTTGAAGTACTTTTGTGGTCCTTGAACCTTAGTGGGATATCTATAAAAGTTTGGAGAATGTTATGGTGTACTACATCTTAACATTTTATTGGGTACAAGAAACCTTAAATACTTTAAGCACGTTGAACACGAAGAAGTGGAAACGAAGCAAAATGTGCTAAGGTTTACATGGACATGATTGATGTGGATTTTGGTGTAACCTTACATAAAAATTACATTAAAATCTTAATGTTTATTTAGGCCCAAGGATCTAATTTCAACTAAACATGCCATAAATTTAATCCACTAAGGATCTTAGAGCTACATCATTAAATTCAATAAACTAAATAAAAATGCTCACCATTTAAACATGTGAATAAACCAACTCCCCAGTGGGCAACATAAAATTCTACACATACGTTTACCAAGATGGTGAATCTCTTCCGTACTCCCAAAATGATATATATAAGACACGCACCCAAGACTTTCTCTAGTTGTAGATCTAATCTCAACGCATGAGCAATGATCTGAGGTAGAAAAAAACGCTCTTTCCTCTCTAACCTATCCATCACCACCCTAGCATGAGATATTTGAAATCTCCATTTGTTTAAGTAGAATGACTTGTGTCTGTTAGCTATGGGTATCTCATTAGTCGGTTTTACACCCACTCATCAGGGGATTTTAGCCTGCTTTTACTCTCTTTCAAGCATATCTTTGTTGCTTTGGTTATTTGTTTCTCACTTGTGTCGTGTTTCTAGAATCCTTAAGGTGAAAAGCATAAAAGTAGAAGAAACTAGAATAAAATAATAAGTTGTAGGAGTTTTCACTCGGAGTGCCCGCTTCTACTCAGAGGGAGTTGGCTTAGACAAAGTAGACATAATCGAAGTCACTGCAAACATCCGTCTCAACACTGAAGGCAACTGCCTTTACAATTTGAACAAAAGAAGCAAGTCTTAGAGGTACCCGCCTTGCATCCAATGAACCTGTCTTCCACAAATGCAACTCTCTGAAGGAACCAACCTCCATTTATAAGATGCCCACATGAGGTTTTGAAGGAGCAATCAACGCTTGAGGAGTTGTTGCATGTTCCTTACATGCGACCACCTCATCCCTCTTGGCCGAGGAGATATGAATGAGGCCCTCAAATCCTTCATCCAAGATCCCACCTGCTCCAAAACTTCAAAGTGCCCACTTGCAAATCCAATGCTCTCGCCTCTGAGGCGGCCACCGCCACTTACAAGGCAGCCACCTTGAGCCAATTTTCAAGACGAGATCTAGAATTTTTGCAACAAAATTACCCTTTGCCCCCATTTGAACCTAGTAGTATATAGGACATTTTTCTATCAAGACATTCTCAATGATTCCTTTTGGATGTTTGATAGCTTTGTCTGCTAGATGTAGGGATATGGTCATGGGTTGAGCTTCACCTAGTCCAAGTTTCTGAAAAATTGATAAAGGCATCAAGTAAATGCTTGCACCAGGATCGCACAATGCTATCGAAAGTAGAATTGCCAATAGAGAAAGAAATAGTAAAATTCCCTGGATCCTTCAATTTTGGTGGCAATTTATTTTGCAAGATGGAGCTGCATTACACAGTTAGGGCCACAGTCTCATAATGCCACAAACTTACGCATGTTTGACAATATATCCTTCTTGAATTTAACATAACAAGGCATCTACTCCAGTGCTTCAGCAAAGGGAATATTGATGTGAAGTTTTTTAAAAGATTTCAAGAAACTTCTGCAGCTGTTTGTCCAACTTTTCTTATTTTACCCTATGGGGAAAAGGGATTTGTGGCTTATGTTCATCCTAATGTTGGGGATAAGGCTCTTCAACCTTCTATTCAACTTTCTATTTTGGGTTTGTAACTTGCCTTGGATTATCCTCCATTTCTTTTTCATTTCTCAAAGTTAGGGCCTGACATTGCTCATTTGGATTTACTTATGTGGTGCTTGATCGAACACCTTGTGATATTTTCAGATAGTTGTTTCGCCAATTGACCCACTTGAGTTTCCATGTACATTATTGTCACAACTTGATCCTTCAAATTGGCTCAGGATTCTTGCATGAAACTGCTTGACACAGTGGCTAACTATGCGACAAGATCAATGGTGCTCCTGGTGGAAACAATCAGGCGTGCTATAATATCATCATTTTGAGGCATTGGATAAGACTATATTTGCATTTGAGGTTGCAACTGTGAAGATGTTTGCATTGTGGGATTGAGAACATGCTGATTGTTTCTCCACAAAAAGTTGGGGTGGTCATTCAAGCGTGGGTTATAGTTGTTAAAACCAAAATTGTGGGGGTATTTCTGCTGGTAGCCAACATAGTTGAGTTGCCCCATAGGGACATTGTCAATTGAGGTTCTGTCCTGGCAATGCTCTTGGGGATGGCCTCCCCAAAAATTTCACAAGATGGTTGTTGCTCCAACATAATAGTTTTAGGTGAACAAGAAAACCATGAATAGTAAGTCTTGAATAGTAAACCCACCCCCAAACTGCCCACCGCGAGCCTCCTATGCTGAATGCAACTTCTAGCAACCGGCCATCCACCCCAGGAAGGATCCAAGCGCCAGGGGACCTCATGTTTTCTTTCATTCTAGCTAACAAGCTTCCTCCCATTTGTGAGAGAGTATCTTGCTTAAGAAACTCAGTTGTTGCTCAAACCATCCCCTCCCCTATGCTACTTTTCCCATAGGTGATCTACGGAATGGATAAGTGGAGTTTGCCTCCTCAGCAGCAAAAAAGACTCCGACATGAAGCCATACGAGCTCAAAAATAGCCGCTTGTGGAAAACAGAACTAGGACAAAAATCTCTTATGCCAATGTTGTTCTATATCATAATCCAAGCCCGGTACATGACGGTCTTGGTATAAAACAGCCACCTGGTGAGCGGAGGCAGCAACCAATGTGAGTCATATACTATATCACAAATTTCCCGAGAAGGCTAACTGGTGAGCGAAGGCAGCAACTAAGTAGCCAGAGGAGGCTGAATATCTTAAAGGTTGCCAAAAAATTGAACTTGAGTGGACTTGTCTTTGGTTTTGTAGATTTTGCTATGCCTCATGAAATCAAAGCCATGCTAAAATGTCTCAATAGGGTTCGGATTGGTAGTATCAGACTGTAGGATAACGTAGCACTCTACCCTAGAACATGTAGCAGCTCCGCCACAGAGTGCACCCCACCCCCCACCCGCCACATAAAACTCTGTAAACATGTCTATCAAAACTTGTTCTTATTCCATCTATTGCTCAAGGAAACATAGTGATGGAAGAAACTAGCAAACTGCCACCACCAACCCAAACCCCTAACCAGCCAACACAAGAACATGTACCTAAGCCAAAAAAGAAACATCTAACTAAGCCAAGGGAAAATGATCAGAGGTTAAATGTCATTACTGATTGTAAGCAACCGCTCTTGCTTAAACTTGGCTATGTTGGCACACTGAGATGTGATGTCAAATTGGAAAAGTTTCTGATGACTCTCAGGGCCGCAGGTTATTTGAACATTGTAGTTAGTTCAATGTCTCCCACCGAGATCCTGTTGTGGGAAGAGGAAATTCATGATCTTGGTACCTTGCTGAAAACTGATTTGGAGTGGTTGCTAACCATGCTGAGTGATATACGTTTGTGGTCATACAAGAATACACCTCCATCCTGCCATATATGGATTAAGATATTTGGTCGGCCACTACAGTACTGGAATGCATAGATACTGATGCAGATTGGTGAGCAAGTAGGCACTTGTGTCAAGATTGAGTGTATGAGTATACTCTCACCCACCATTTCCTTGAGTTTTAGCAATTACTGATCCAAACGGAATGGGGATCTAAGATACCAACTGAGATTAGGCTGACTGTGGATGGCAATGTGCTGACACTCTATGTCAAGGAGTTAAACCCTGAAAGATTCCCCCAGAGACCCTGGTATGGTCTAGAATCTACAAAGTAAGACTCTTGTACCAGTCACTCATCTCATGACTGCTCTATGGCAGACTCAGAAGCCTCCCCTCACCTGTGAGTGAATACGCGGAAGCATAGCATGGTAATCTATGAGGAACCGAAGGAAAAGGGAGACTCAATCAGCCAAGGGGAATCAACCCGTAGAACGAATGGAAATGTTGAGCTGGAAACATACCATGCTAGTCATTGGATACCACATAAACTGAACTGGTGGCCTAAACCACCTGGCAAGTTACCACTTCCACTACACCAAAGTATTATTATGCCACTGATTCAAAAAAATTGTTCAACACCAGAAAGAACTCACATAGCTGAGACTGCAGATAGAAATGAGCTTAGGCTAGAAAGCAGTTTGCAGAACGCACTAGAAGTGTGCCAGACTATTGATCCAACCTTGCTCTTAAACCTGCATCTTGAGCCTCAAATTCTTACAACCACATGTTCATAAGTGGCTCAAGTATGTGCCACAATATGTGAAGTAGTAGCTCAGCCACTCACAAAAGCTGAAATCCCCTTTGTGATTGATTTCCCCCCTCTAGTAGCTGGGAAAGTGACCACTCCAACTGATGGCCAGAGGGTCCATAGCAAGGAAATCCCACAAATCCAAAGTCAAAAAAGGAATACAAGAGGGACCAAGAATAACCAACAAATCTTAAAGGACTGGGTTGGTCAATTATCCCAAACACAGGACCCAAAATACTCAATAGGCCATACAAACTTAGTTGGCTGTGATCTACCAAGAGGGTATCTTAGTAATGAAGCTGACTCCATTATGGCAGATGTTAGAAAATTGGGTCTGTCCTATGGTAATAATTTGGCAGAGGTTCATCACATACTTATATGAATGAATAGTCACCTGCGCAGATCTAGATGATTAGCTACACCTGGTAGCAGCAAGAAGAGAAGTGATCTGTTGGCCCTATAAGAGTCATAACATATAATGTAAGATGCTTATGTAGCCTAGGGAGGAAGAGAAGAATCAGGGAACTCATTGCAGAGGAAAAACAGACTTCATCAGCATGTAGGAGACAAACCTAGATATTGTCAATAAAAAGGTATGTAGCTTCTTTTGGTTTGATCATTTTTTTGACTAGGCAATCCTTGGCTCTGCAGGTCAATCTAGAGGGCTCCTATGTATATAGAATGCTAACAAGTTCAAAAAACAAAGCCTTATTTTAGCATATGTCGCATTGGGGGTCTGCAGAACATGGCAGAAAGATGAGATCATCTCAAACATGTTGAACCTCTATGATGCCAGGGAGCTTCCTGCTAAGATGAATAAGTGGCAGAAAATTAAGAACTTGTACTCAGAAAAATAAGATTAGAGGTGGTTCTTAATGGACAACTTGAATGCTATACTGAACCCACGAGAAAGGAGGGCACAACTCATAGGCCAGACCACCAAGAGCTATCTCAGTTTCACTCATTTTTCTCAGACTTGCATCTCATTGATATCCCTTAGCCAATAGAAAATTCACCTAGTATCTCAACTCCCTTAAGGCCATGAGCAGATTAGACAGGTTCATTGTGAACGAACTATGGCAGGGAGAAAACCACACATGGATGCAGACTGCCTTACAGTGGGAAGACTAAGATCACTACCCCATCTCTCTCTGCTCTAAGGTTCTAAACTGGGACCCCAAGCCCCAAAGGGTTATGGACTCATGGTTGGAAGACAAACAATACACAAACATGATTAAGCAAGTCTAAAGCAGCACCTACCTCCAAGGGTATGCAAGCTACAAAATCCTGGTAAAGCCGAAAGCTCTCAAAGCTCGGAACAAAAGTAAACATAACAGTCTATCAGCCTGGAAAAAGGAAATAAAGTAAGTACTTGCAGATAAAGAAAAGATGATGGAACAATGTCGTAATACACCATATGAGACAGACGTTCAAGGCATCACACAGCTAAGGGAGGAGCTAGCCAAGGTTACCACATCCCTAGATACCTCATGTTATCCGAAATCTAGAACTAGATGGCTTCAGCAAGGGGACTGCAGCAGTGCTTATTTCCACCGTGTGGTGAATAACAACAGAAGAAGGGACACAATTCTTGGTGTATGGAATGATGATGAATGGATAACAGATCCTGAAAGAGTCAAGAACTTCTTCCACAAGAATTTTGAAGAAAGGTTCAGTGAGGAGTATTGGCAAAGGCCACAACTGCAAAATATGACCTTAAACAAAATCTGCCCACCAGCTGCCAGGACTCTTCTGCTTTCTTTCTCTAATTTTGAAATTAATCAAGCACTCAAGGAGAGTAGTAGCACAAAAAGTCAAGGCCCTCATGGTTTTAACTTCAAATTCATTAATCATTTCACCCCTCTTATGCTGAAGACCTTCTGCAACTGTTCACAGAATTTTATAGGAACTATAAATTCTCAAAAGGCACAAATGTAGCCCATATCACACTAGTGGCCAAAACAAAGAACCCCCTAACAGTGTAGGACCATAGGCCCATCACACTAATAGGGGCCATACCGAAAATTCTCTCCAAGGTCTTTGCAAACAGAATTACACCTCTGCTTTCTCAGATCATTTTCCCTCAGCAGATGGCTTTCATCAAAAACATAAAGATCTTGGACAGAGTGATGATAGCGAATGAGGCGCTAGATGAATGCAAGAAACTGAAAAAATAGCTCATTGTCCTTAAAGTAGATTTTGAAAAGGCATTTGATACAGTGAACTGATCCTAACTCTTAAGCATGCTGATAGCTATTGGATTCCCTGAAGTATGGAACTGTTGGACCAAAGAATTTTTGTACTAAACTTCTAGCTCAATTTTTGTAAATGGTAGGCCAACAAAGGAATTCTACCCCAAAAGGGGATTGAGGCAAAGGGACCCCATATCCCTATCTCTACCTTATTGCTACTCAGCGCCTCTCCAACATAATCAGCTGGGCAACAGATCTATACCTATTTAGAGGCCTGGCAGTGGGGAGGAGTGAAGTGCAGCTAACGTACTTACAATTTGCAAATGATATACTTAAGTTTGGTCAACCAGACGGGAGACCTATTAGGGCATTCAAGTCCATTTAGCAGAACTTCGAACTACTATCAGGTCTCAGGATAAACTTCCAGAAAAGCAACCTAGTAGGTATGAACATGAATCCAGATCTGGTGCTTGAAATGGCTGCATACCTGGGCTGCAAAACTAAAACCTCCCTTACAGATATCTGGGACTACTATTAGGAGGTAACCACCATAAACAGGCTGCATGGAAAACCAGTTATAGACAAGTTTCACAAGGTTCTCAGTAACTGTAGTAAAAAATATATATCCACAAGTGGGAGGACGATCCTGCTCAACTCTTTGCTTACAGCCCTTCTAGCGTACTATTTTAGCTACTTTAAAGCCCCCTCATCAGTCACAAATAGACTAACATCAATTCAGAGAGGTTTTCTGTGGGGCAGCTCCAAGTAACACAATAAAGCATGCTGAGTAGCCTGGGAAAACGTTACTGCACCAAGGGCCAGGGGTGTCCTTGGCATAAAAAATCCCAAGCACCAAAATGATGCCATGTTAGCCAAGTGGGGAGCCAAAATCCTCTCGGGAGAAAAGTCCCTAGACATGGACAATCTAAGATCCAAATAAGCAAACTAGGGCACCTTAACACTAGGGAACCTCAGGGAGCTCAGGAAAGTTGATGATGATCAAATCACCGGTAGAAAGCACGACAGAACCTATGAATCAAGCTGGTGGAAGGATCTCCAGGAAATAATGTGCTCTAGTTGGATAATGAACATGACTAAGATCCAGCTTGGCAATGGTGAAGTCTTGAAATTTTGTAGTGACAATTGGCACGGAGAAACAAGCTTGGCTGCTCAATTTAACAGGCTCTACAGACTAGCTGCAGACAAGGATACTTACATAGCAGACAAAGGGCAGTGGATAAACAACACATGGCATTGGAACTGACAGTGGAGAAGAAGCATCATGAGGTCTGCTGAGTTGCTTGAACTGGATGCATTATTGGCAACCATGGAGGCTATTTCCCCTGGCTTCCATGCTAGAGACATATATCTCTTCTAAGGGAATGCAAAGGGTGTCTATACAGTAAAGAGTGGATATGACCAGATCATCAAACTCTCACCTCACCCTTCTCCAGTCATGAATATGCGGTCCTCTGAAGAATATGGAACATCTTCACACCATGGAAATCATGATCTTCAATTGGAGACTGCTGCAAAATGCCATACCAGTCAAGTAAGTGCTCCTACAAAGACACATCATTTTACCAAGCTCAAATGACAAGTGTACAGATAATTTCGAATCAACCAAGCGTCCCTGCTATGAATAGTATGTCTGGTCCTTCTCCGCCTTCTCCTATTCTCTGGTTCATCTCTCTCTGCCACCGTATAGCACTAGTATTTAGATCCTCTTCTTTCAGGGGATGCTTTTTGCACCCGAGAAGGCGTTTCCTTCATCCGGTGCAAAATTTCCATCTACAGCAAACCCTCCACAGTTCCCCTTCTCTGTTTCTTTATTGTCTTGCTCGTCACCAGTGACATCGTTTGTGCTCTGTTCATTCCTATTGATGTGACTCTGTGTTGTTTCTGTCTTACCACCATCCCCTTCCTGGTAGCTCTCATGGTTCCCTGGACTATCCCTGCTCGCCAAATCATGTTATTGCGGCGTGACGCTATCAAGGCTGGTAAAGCCCCGGTAGTGGACTTGTCCCAACAACACCTCAGACCTCTTCCTTTCCCTCTGCACCCCCCACTCCCCAAACCCTCAATTGGTACATGAGAGGCTTGGGCCTCGCGCTCCTTTTCCTCTACCATCGGAACCAGCCCCTGGCAGCAGGGCAGGATTTAGAAGATTCTACTTAATTAACTTCCCTAGAGGTTGTGATGTGGATAGGCTTCGTAGTGCACTAAAGCATCAGGGTTCCATCTAGAGTCTATCTATTTCTAGAAAACTCAACAATCGTGGACTCCATTTCGGGTTTATGGAGTTTTCAAACGTGGAGGATGTTGACCTGTTGCTTTTCTAGCTAAACAATTCATGGTTAGGATCGTATCGCCTCCAGGTGAATCTTGCTAGATTACCTAAGCATGCTCCTCCGGGTAAAGGAAACACTTTTAATTGCTCTCTCATTCCTGTGAAGAAACCTATGAAACCATTACCTCAACAACGGGGGAAGCGTCCGCATCAGGCACGACCCCCAACTTGCAAACTGTGCTATCCCTGAGCACCTCTAAAGAGGCTCTCTCTTGGTTGGGTCCCAGTTACATTGCTACCCTGTATAAGCTTGTTAGTAGTCGTGCTTTGCAAAAGGCCCTACGATATGCTGGTTATATAAGTGTAATGGCTAGCTCCTTGGGCCAAAATTTGGCTCTACTATGGGAAGTGGGACCATTAGACATATCTACGCCGTGGCAACCCCAAAAATTAAAATGGTGGCCTCCTTCCCTGTCTGACCTAAACTCGCAGGCTCTAGCTATCTTACCTATTATGGAGTCTAGTCCTCTTACTTCTACGCTTTCAATGATTCCCAAGACTGTGCACTCTGACACAGTCAGGTCAGATAGCCAATGTCCTCGGTAATGAGATAGTGATCTCTCACGGCCCTGATGAACCAACATCTATGGACCATAATTCCTCTTCCTCTGAAGGAGGTCGGGTAGATTCTGGAAGTGTCCTAGAGAGTTCCCCCTCCTCTGTCAAGAACTAGTTGATGCAGTCCCAATAGTTCATCCAAAGCCCAAACAGATTTCACTACCTAGTAGGGGTGGCCCTAGAACGAGAAGCAAGACTAAGAAGGATGGTGTCTCATCTAGAGCAAGTGATCAGGCTATTTTAGATGGCTGGATAAGTCAACTTGCAATCAACTCATCCGTTAGCCCTCACCTACCTCCCCTGCCTCATAGGCATCTGCCTGATCCTCTGAATTTCTCTGCAGTGGATTCAATCATGAATATTGGCTCCCAACTGGGTATTGACTATGGCAGGAACCATGCTATATTCAGAGCTTAGCTGGTGGATATGTCTAAGGCTCACCACAAAGCTGCTAGACAAAGTAGTTGTGTGCCTGCTTCTGCTCCTAAGGGAGTTGAGAGCACGCAGGTCCTATGAAGTTGATCACCTTTAATGTCAGGGGTCTAGGGTGTCAGGAGAGAAGACACCAGGTGAAACACCTTATTAGGAAGGAGAAGGTAGATTTTATTAGTTTGCAGGAAACCAAACTCCCAACCTTGGAAAGATCTCTCTGTTTATTCTTATGGGTCATTCTGACTTTGATTGGTGTTATAGTGGGTCAGTAGGTTCCTGGGGGGTTTTGCTCTGCTTGTTGGATAAAAATAAATTTTGTAGAACGTCCATGTTTAGGGGAGAGGGTTTTTAGGTATCTCTAGCCGTTGTTATGGTGAGGACTCTATATCCCACATGATTAATATGTATGGAGCAAATGACTTAGCTACCAAATAACTACAGTGGCAGCTCCTGTCTGAATACATCCAACCCCTCAAACTTGAAAAATGTTGTCTGATGGGGGATTTCAATGTTGTATTGAACATCAATGAGAGGAAAGGGGCATCTAGGAGAAATCATGCTCAGGAGGTGGCTCTATTTAATGCTTTTTTCAATAGTTTTACACTGCAGAACCCTTGTATGGTGCGTAGGAGATTCACTTGGTCCTTGAAGTCCATGAAGGCGATGAGTTGGCTGGAAAGATTTCTGTTGAGTAGCAAATAGTTGGAAACTGGGGAAGTGGAGGCAGGTAGGCTTGAACAAGGAAGGCTCAGATCACTGTCCAGTAAGCCTTTTCAACTGTGCAAATTGGGGCCCCATACCACTTAAAGTCCTGGACAGCTGGCTGTCAGATGTGTCTTTCAATCAGATGGTTGTGCAGTCATGAAGCAATGTGGGGTGGAAGGCTATTGGAGATACAAGATCATGGTGAAAATTAGATGGCTAAGGGATAGCATCAGACTGCGGAACATGTCCTCTCCAAGATCCTCAACGTAGGAAAGGCAAATTTTGCTACAAAGTATTGGTGTCTTGAAGAGAAAGGCGGAAGTGGATCCATTAACAGTTACTGATCAACTGCAGCTAGCTAGCCCTCACTTCCAGGTGAACTCTTTATCCAGGCAGTTGGCCAGCACTGCTTATCAGAAATCTCGGATCCAATGGTTAAAGCAAGGTGATGCAAATACTTCCTTTTTCCATAATAGCCTGAGGTCCTCTAGAGCTAAAAATAAAATCTCTTGTTTTTTGGATGGTTCAGTGTGGCTGGATAATCCTGAGTGCATCAAGAGTTTTTTTTGTATCACACTTCTCAGATAGATTTACAGAAAAGATTACACTCAGGCCAAGGTTTGGACTTCGTATGAAATCCTTGGATCTGCATCAGAGATCCTTCTTGCAGCAGCCTTTCAGTGAAGCTGAAGTGTTATCAGCTATTGCTAGTTGTGGTAGCCATAAAAGCCCGGGTCCTGATGGCTTGAATTTCTATTTTATAAAGCACTTTCTGCCACTATTAAAGTTTGACATCATGCAACTGATGCTTGAGTTTTATAAAAATGGCAGACTGGCGAAGGGTAGTAATGCTTCTCATATCGCTTGTTGGTTAAATCTTCTAATCCTCTACAGGTAAAAACCTTTAGGCCAATTTCTCTATTAGGTTGCATGCCAAGATCATTGCCAAAGTTTTGGCCAACCGGATATGTTTGGTAATGGATACTTTGATTAGTCCAAATCAGTCTGCCTTCACCAAAGGGAGGAGGCTCCTGGACAGTGTGATTGCTGCTAATGAGGTTATAGATGAGGTGAAGAAGTTTAGGAAACAAGCACTAGTGTTTAAAAGTGATTTTGAAAAGGTGTTTGATTCAATCAATTAGAATTACCTGCAGAAGATTTTGTCTTCCATGTGTTTCCCACCCTGTTGGAAGTGGTGGATCCAAGGGCTTCTTGAATCTGCTTGTACTTCCATTCTTGTGAATGGAAGTCCAACCAAAGAGTTCTATCCTACATGTGGGATTCGGCAGGGTGACCACCTCTCACCCTTCCTCTTCTTGCTGGCTGTTGAAGGCCTATCAACAATGATCAATAAAGCCATCAACCTGGATATGCTAAAAGGGCTGAGTATTGACAAGGATAAGGTGTTGGTTCCACATCTGCAAGCAGATGACACTGTCATATTCTGCAACGCTGATTGGAACTTTCTGCGTGCTGTCAAGGCCATTCTCATTAATTTTGAATTGGTTTCTGGGCTAAGGATAAACTTTGGAAACAGTAAACTTATAAGGATAAATGTCTAGCCTCAAACTCTGGAAGATATGGCTGCGTTTACGCATTGTCAATCTACTTCCCCGCCATTCAAATATCTCGGCCTACCTGTTGGGGCAAGTATGAGGAGGACCTATTCTTGGAAACCAATACTTGACTCTTTCTGCAATAGATTTACATCATGGGAACACAGGTGGCTGTCCACTGGAGGGAAATCAACCCTACTAAATTCAGTGCTTGTTGCTCTACGTTCTCACTATTTTTCCTATTTTTGTGCTCCTAAGGCCATACTCAATAAACTGACTAGCATGCAGAGAAGTTTTTTATGGAGCAAATCATCTGGTAGAACAAACATGTGCATGACCTCATGGAGGAAAATTACTACATCTTTATTTAAGGGTGGGCTAGGAGTACGTTGCCTAGCTTCTGTTAATGCAGTTATGTTGGGGAAATGGGGGTTCAAGGTGCTAAATGGTGACTCCTCCTTAGTCTTTGATATTCTCAGATCAAAGTATGGAGGAAGCTCCTCTTATTCTGTTGCAGATAGCCCTACACACTATGGAGAGAAAATCATCTGTCGACCGACCTAGAGGCAAAGGGTATGTTCTTGTCTGATGGACTGCATTAGAGGATACTTTGAGCGAGGCATGTTTCTCCAACAATGTTGTCTTGCAGCTGGGTGATGGGACAAAAGTTAAACTATGGTCTGATAGGTGGTTGGATGGCACTGCTCTTGTAGACCATTTCCCAAGGTTGTATAGGATAGAAAGCTGCAAGGACATCAAGGTATCAGAGGCAGGGGAATGGCAGCAGAATAGCTGGTTCTGGCACTGAAGGTGGAGGAGGGAGATTCGGCCATCTGAGCTCCTTGACTTAGCTGAGTTATCTAACATCTTGCAGACCATCAAACCAAATATTATGCAGGAAGATAAGTACATCTCTAAACTCAACAATCAAGGCTTATTTAGGGTCAAGGATGCTTATGAGGCTATCACTGTCAATTATGACTTTCCACCTCAACATATTGCCCTCTGCAGCATGATTTGGGGCAGCCTTGCTCCAAAAAAAGTTTGCATATATGCTTGGAAGTTAATCTAATCTTCTGTGCCTACAAAAGATGTCCTGCAGAGGAGAGGGGTCATAGCTATAAATCAGGAGATTGCTTGCCCCCTTTGTGGAACTGAAAATGAGACTGTCCCTCATCTATTCTGTCTATGCTCTTTTGTCAAAGTACACTGGCACGACATTGCCTCTTGGCTATCCCTGTCTCAGGTAAGCACGTTTGCTCCAAATCGGCAGGACCACTCAACATCAGCTCCTCACGGTGTGAATGCCCTAGCTTGGAACTTTGTATGGTTAGCCATAATGTGGCCCGTCTGGAAGGCCAGGAATCAGACTCATTTTCTAGCCACCACTCCTAGCTGTCATACCTTACTATATGGTGTTCAAAGGGAGGTGTGGATGTGGCTAAAAGCTGCCAGCAAACCTGTTCACTTTTTGTACAGTTTTGCAGATTGGTTATTTGATCCTCATGCTTGTCTCAAATCCTTCTAATGCTGTTATAGAGAATTTTGCTTTATGATATCTTTATTATACAGGTCAGGATTCGATTGTTCTCAGGGCAGTGTCTGCTAAGCTTTCTTTCATAGGAGGGAGATGTGTGCACATGCACGATTGATGGTTGAGGGGCTTTCTCCCAGACATCTTTGTTGAAGGCTGAATCTATAGGCATGTCTCATATTTTATCCTGGTTTTCAAGTCCTGAATATTTGTGAGATGTTATCTCCTTGGCTTTGTACAGTCTTACTATTTTATTTCCTCAAAAAGGTACAGGTTAGGGGAAGGGATCAGTGAACATTGTTCATGAAATTGTGGCAACCTGTTGAAGTAGCTGCCTCATGCACAGTCTGTTATCTATT
This sequence comes from Pinguicula moranensis, assembly GCA_028565015.1. Lineage (NCBI taxonomy): Eukaryota > Viridiplantae > Streptophyta > Magnoliopsida > Lamiales > Lentibulariaceae > Pinguicula > Pinguicula moranensis. The sequence continues at coordinate 16,308 of JAOWBN010080206.1, forward strand.
TGTGTAGAAGTTGGTTTTCTGCTCTCTTCATGGTTTCATGGTGCGCAGTATCTTACACTATTTTACTGCAATACACTTTTGTTGCACCATGAATCTACTCACTTGCCTCTTCTGTCAATATTTCACTACACAAGGAGCTTCATCCTATCACAGTCGGTGTTTCTACCATAACATTCACACACTTGGAAAGTTGAACACTATAAATGGACACTTGTCTCAATGTTACATCTTAAATGCACACATTAGGTGATCTTCGGGTATACCAATTAACTGTTGCAAGAGTCAACAACTTGCCATATGAGACAGGTTTACCAGCAATAAGATTAGAGAATTTTTCATCATATGGTCGAGGACATTAGTGCTATTACCTTGCTCAGACAGAACACCCTGATAGATCCCATGTTGCTACCAAGCGTGGCTTCACTTCACTATCCAGCTTTAACGGTGGTTGCTAATATTTTATCTGATCTGAGTTGAAGCTATGACTGTCAGGCCATTCCATAGTCATCATGCTAGGATATGTGGGAAAAGAGGTGAACAACAAAATAAATCAGTAACAAATCCACTTTTGAGGCTGACAAAAGAGTTGTGCATAAGGCAAGACCACGGAACTTCTGATACAGGGTCCCTAGTAAGCCCGTGTTTAAGTTTTGGCATTACCTCTAAGAAGCATCCAGTGACCATTCAAGACCTGAATACAATTACGGCTACGCCCGTTGACTAGCAAAAAGATACACTATGAGATAGGGCTAAATAGGATAATGAGGATGGTTGTTACCTTGAAAGTGAATCATATTTTCGTGTCTGATCAGATATATCATTTATTCATTACAGGGATAACTCTTAAAATAGGAAGAAACTATGTATCGGTATTCCTATAAAATAGGATATCGATAAGATAGTCATAATAATCTATTTGGTGAAAAGCGCGGATGGCGATGAACTGAATGCGTAGACACTTGTGCATTCATGAGGTTGGGGGAGTCATGTACTTGATCACCCTTAGCTATACTAGAGGATATGATGAAAGGGCCGGAAATTATAGTTCATGATCGAGGAAGCAATCACTGATTTTTACCCTGCTAGGTCCATTTCTCAAAGGGAGTTAGTCTTGACTTGTACTCTGTTTTTGTTTTTTCATTTTCTTTTCCTTGTAAATATCTTTCAGTATATATGAAATTTGGCTTATCAAAAAATAAAAATTAAAAAAAAAATAGAAAACGTGCAAACGTGCATGATCCATTTGCACGCAAGATGGCCCGGCATACGTGTCGGGCTAGGCACGCACGTTTAAAAAATGTGCATTTTTTAGCACATTTGCCTGTCTCTAATACTAAGACTAGACAGTTCACCTGATCCTCAGAGAGAGCCTCTTGTCCTATAGGGGCAGCCAGATTACCCATATCATTTCATTCAAAGAGTCAGGTAGGGATCCATTCCTAGAGCTAATGTGGTCATCCGATTCCCCTTCAGGTATATTCCACCAGTGAGCGTTAAACCTTACTTCTACCAATTCCATGATAAATAGGTTATGAACTCTATCATCAACTTTTATGAGTAGAGTTGGTGGTACCTTTCTGCCTATTTCCATTTGAACTAGCCATTGTGTAGCCTCCAGATAACCTTTTTGCATTGTACAATCATTCACTTTGATCAGGCTGCCTAATTTCGCACCAATGGTTTCCAAGACTGTTCTGTTCCAGGGTTGTATGGGCAGACCATAGACCTTAATCCAAACCATACATTTGGTGGAGGGTAACAGTCCCCTACTATTAGAGTTTGCCCAATATTCAAACTCTATAAACCAGTTCATCATCCAGGCCTTGGCTTTTTCCACCAAGTTTTGCAGATCATACAGATCTTTCTCCCTTAAAGAACCTGGCCATTTCCCATTGGGTTGGCTGTGACATTCGAATAACCTACATCTTTGAGGCCTAACTACAGCTCATGCCACCCATCTGAAGACTTCAATGTTCCTACATAGCTATGTGAGAGCCAAATATTACCATCATTCTCAAAAGAGAAACTGAGATCAGGATCAGCTTTTGCGGCTTGAGCTATTATCTTACTAGTGAAGGCATCCACAGCCATATGTTTACCAAATATTTCAATTGGGATCGTTTGCAGTTTAGTTTTCATAGGCTATTCCTAGGGCAAGTATGGGATAGCTCGATTTGGTGCCTTAGCCTTCTGATATTTTGCAAGGTTGGCCTACACATGGCACGTCCCAATCCATATGTTATTGAGTTGAAACAGCTTTGATTCAATATTCTCTACATGCTCCTCAAATGTGAGAAATCCAAATGGAAGGCCATATCTATCAAGTTTTTGTGCAATGGACAAGTACTTAAATTTCCCCTATTTATTGATAATGCTTTTAAGCCTATCCACTCCCCAATCCAAGGAAAGTTAGTTAGGAAGAAAGTATGTGGCTTTGTCAGGCTAGGAAAGGTCTCCTCTATGCGTTGTTGGGGTAGACACAGCCCTATACACTCATGAACAGGTCGTCGTTTAACAGCGTCAATCCAGCTCTTTTCTGGCTTAGTACACGTCTGTTGTCTAAGTGCCATCTCAAACGGTGCCTTTTCGGCCTTGATGGTAGCTCGTCTCATACATTTCATTTGGTGCGAAGGAACTATTCACGAATTCATGGTGCTTAGGCTCTGGTTTTTTCAGGATCTGGTGTTTAGGTAAATGCCGTAAGGGAGAAATGGGAAAAAGAAGAAGGGGAGAAAGGAAGGCTAATATATATCTCCCCGAGCATGTGAGGCATCCCCGGGGAGGAGGAGTAGGGCGTAAGCTGCTACTCACCGGTAGAGGACAATACAGGAGAGGAAGGGAGATGACAAGATGGGCACGGGTTTACTGTTCATGCACGGGCTACGAGATGGTGAGAGAAACATCTCAAAAATCAGGGCACAAATGTAATGAAATCAGGGTTAGGGTTTAAATCAGGATGGAATTGAATGAAAAACACCCCAAAAATTACGAAAACAATCAGAATAATTGGAATGTCACTTATGGGAAGGAGAATAAGGGATTCTCGACCAAAAAGAATATTCTCAGTTTTTTGAATAAAATAATAGTGTTATGATGATGATTTTTTTTATATAAAAACCTTGGGTCAAGCAGACCCCTTCAGGAACTCAAAAACTAAAAAACTAAATCAAAAAATAAGACTCCTATGTCCTTTCAGATGAATTCCGAAGAGACTCCTGACAGATTTTGAACTGAAATGGGGAGCATTTTCGAGTTAATCTGAAATAGGTTGTATGAATGAGCAAAGGAATCTCGAAAATTTCTTAACAAAAATCATTCCAACTTAGCTTTGATACTAAATGATGTGAATTTTTGTCAGCGGAATATAAATGTGAAATTAGAAACTTAATCTTTCAACACAAAACACATGAAAAAGAGAAACATCAATTGACCGAAAATAAAGAGATAAAATTCAGTATGAATTTGATGGAAAGAAGGAAGATGGAAGAAACATGTTATGCCGTACAAACCCAATTAAATATGAAGCATCAACGCCTAACCAATTTATAAGCTAAAAATGAATGTAAACTAGAGATTTAATTAAACGTCTACCCGATGATCTTCTTTATGGTAAACACAAATATCATAAAGTCAACCTTTACATGAATTATAAGATGCATACAACTTATTTCTCTTAAGTGTATAATATAAAAAGTTGAATAAATGTGATTCAAAGTGTAGAGTTTAGCCCCTTTAAATAGGCTGCAAAGACAATGGGTCTAGGATTCTATTTCCTAAATTTATTTAGATTCATACCTAATTTAACTTCTAGAGAAATTGCAAATTACATAAATAAATAATCCTCTCTAATTTAATCCCTAAAATTCGGTAATTACCAATTTAACTGGTTTCCTAATTTTGGCTAAATATGACCGAGAACTACCAAGACTATTTAGGCTAATATAATTGCAATAAATAATATGAAAATCAACCATCTTCATTTGCATCTCGGTCCCCCC
>JAOWBN010080317.1:0-20302 GCA_028565015.1 Pinguicula moranensis
GATCTAAAGACACATTTAACCGCTCGTGGATCTAACTTACCGACGCCAGGTCAGTTATCCTTCACAAAGCATACACAACCAAATGTCCGCAGCTCCAACACGTCTTGTATGGTGCCAATCAGTACATGAAATGGAGATTTTCACTGCAGTACTCTGGAGGGTATTCGATTTATCAAATAAATTGCTGTCATAACTGCTCGTCCCCATAAATGTTTTGGGACATTAATGGATATCGTCATACTTCTCGCAACCTCAAGAAGGTGGCAATTTTTTCTCTCTGTAACCCCATTTTGCTGTGGTATGTAGGGACATGTAATCTGTTGTCTAATCCCATATGGTGACAGATAATGTGCAAATGATTGATTCATATATTCTGTACCATTGTCAGATCTCAGAACCTTCACAACTACACCAAACTGAGTCTGAATCTCCCTGTGAAAATCTTTAAAGCAAGCAAGAACCTCAATCTTATTTTTCATCAAGCATAACCAAGTAACTCAGAGCAACAATCAATAAAGATCACAAAATAACTCAGGCCTCTTGAAGTGTCATCACTCTACTCTTTTCTTCTCGAGGACGCATACCTGTCCGGGATAGTCTTCGTCTCTGAACTCCTTCAACAGTAAACCCTATCTACAATAACCTCCCACATCTTCCATGGCCCTTGAGCACATACTCTGCTTCAAAATAACTCTTCTTCAGCCATTCTACTAGAGTGTCTCTCTTTAGTGTCAGGCAATATAGATTTGTTATTCTCGCATAATGTCTAAGTGGATCATCTCCTCCCATCAGCAGAAGAGGATCCGGCGTGCTGCTCTCAGAGCAGGGAAAGCCCCTTTGGTACCTAGTAAGAACCATACTCAGAGCTATGCAAATGTCATATTTCATAAAAGGCTAGGCCCTCGAGTTCCACAGAATACACCACTTTCCAATAATCCACTGTCATATTTCATATTTAACTTTCCCAAAAACTATAGGCTACCAAATCTGTCTGAAGACAAGGCCCCGTGAGCGATTTATCTATTGCAAGCAAGCTGGACAAAAATGGCAAGCCCTTTGGTTTTGTTCAATTTGCAGATAGTGTGGATATGGAAACTAGACTGTATCAACTCAACAACATCTGGTTTGGTTCTTATCGGATGCTTGCAAATCTGGCAAGGTTTCCTAAGTTTAAACCCACCCAAGCTAAACAAGCTTTGAGCCCTGTTTTTAGAACTAAACTAGTACCGATCCCAGCTATCAATGTAGGGAATGTGCCCCTTGCAGGTGCATCTACGAGCACAGACCCAGTGTCAGATTTGAGGAGTCATCAAGGTAGAGATAAACTTCTCTCATTCTCAACCACAGAAGCAGACATTTCCTGGTTGAAAAATAGCTATATCGGTTCACTGGTTGAACTGGAGGGGAGTAGAGATGTACAACTTAGTCTGAAATCAACAGGTTATTTAAATATTGTCATCAGTCCATTGGGATTGGGCAAGTTTCTTCTTTGGGAGAAAGAGGAACTGGATTTGAAAATTTTAATCAAAAATGACTCAGACTGGCTGGGAAATTGGGTAACAGACATTATGTCATGGACTGACTCTACCCTGGACCCTCCAGTATAGAAACTATGTTGGGTCAAAGTCTTCGAATTACCTCTACAATTATGGAATTACCAAACTATGATCAAGATTGGATCACAACTCGCTAAAGTAATCCAAATAGACGAGATTTCTCTGAATAAGTATTATTTGGAAGCTGTGCAAATATTGATCTCCCTGGAATGGACTTCTAAAATGCCTACCTCTCTCCCTATTCTAGTTGATTGATCAAAGGTTACTTTACATATTCTTGAACTTAGTTCAACTAAGTTCAGTGCTAGCTGGGGACTTTTATATTCTCCAGAGGATGATATATCAAGTCTTAAATCGGATGAGACTTCATCTCTTATGCAATCTGAAAAATCTATCCCTATCAAGGATGATCAAAGATCATTGAACAAACAAGAATCTACAGATAAGGTTGTCTGGTGCAAGTCTTACATAATGTGGAAGAGGTTAAGAAGACCCCTCCAGACAACACTATTGTCTCTCCTTCCAACCCTGTCGGTACTCCATCCTGGATTCCCACCCAACTGCCATGGTTGCCAGTCTCTAAGTTTAATAGAGATCTGTCATCTATTGAAATGGTCCCTGAAACACAAGTCTCTATTGAAATGGAAATGCAGGTTTCTCCCCTCCCTATTCAACTCCTGCAGGAAACTGCTTCTACATCAATTTCAATGGACACCAACGCACCACAGATAGAGGAACTGATATCTCCAGAGGTCTGTCAATAATGATATCATTCACCACTACATGGTCAAGTGGCAGTGGAAAAATTCATAGTAGGAGATACCCCTTACAGATACCTCCTCCACTTCAGACTTCAGACAAAAAAAAATCAGTTAATCGTCAATCTCCTTCACTTGATATGGTCCCTAGTTCTGATGCACCACTGCATGGTCAAGTGTCAGTGGATAAAGTACAGTATCAGACAACCTCTTACACTCACCTCCTCCACTTCAGCCTTCAGACCAAAAGACATTATTTACTTGTCAATCTCCTTCCCTTGATGTGGCTCTTGGTTTTGATAATTAGCCAATCTTACCCTTAGCGTGTGACTTTCCCCCTCTCAATGTCACTAAGCCATCTGAGGTGAAAACTCCTAAAAAGATTATCATTATGAGAAGGAAAGGGAGTTGGCATAAAACAAGGAGCCAAACACGCAAAGATAGTGATGCAAATAGAGAGAAAGATTTAGCGGCATTAGGGGATTGGATCAGCCATCTCTCTGTTCATAATAATATTTCTGGAGATCATTTAGAGGCAGAAGCTGAACAAACAATTGGGATTGGAAAGCAGTTGGGACTAACATATCCAGATCATCTACAAGCAAAAGATAAATTGATCAAGATCAACCTCCAAACAATGCAGGCTATTAGCATGGAGGAAGAGCAGATGCCAAGAGTCACAGAACCTGCAGTTTCTCGATGAAGGCTATAACATATAATGTTAGGAGCCTCCGTGGCCAGGGGAGACAGAGAAGAGTTCAAAAGAGTCTTCTGCGCGGGATGCCTGGTTGTGAACTATAAATTCTCCATTTCGTTAAAAGCCTTATTCTTAAACACTTACCAGATTTCTTAAGTCTTCAAGAAACCAAAATGGAAACAGTGGATAGAAAATTCTGCCAATCCTTATGGTATGATGATGACTTTGATTGAATATATAAAAGTTCCTTGGGGCAATCAAATGGTCTGTTATGCATATGGAATAAAGCTGTATTCAACAGACTCCAAATTTATTATGGATATGGCTTTATAGTAGCTTCTGGAACTTGGTTTTCAGAAACAATCACTTCTCACATGTTAAACATCTATGGACCGAATGAGTTAGGAGCAAGGGAAAGGCAGTGGAATCAAATATTGGATCTATGTCAAGGGAAAGAAGAGGATAAATGGTGCCTCATGGGAGACTTAATGCAGTTCTAGATGCCTCAGAAAAAAGAGGAACCTCTCACCGTTCCTTGGATCATGAAATCTTATCATTCAGGACATTTGTCAATGGCATGAATTTGCAGGATTTGCTGATGGTTCGCAGGAAATTTACATGGTATTTAAAGTCCCTTAGAGCCATGAGTAGGCTTGACAGATTTCTTTTGAATGATATTTGGCTCGGAAATAATACAATATGGACTCAATCAGGCCTAGACAAAAATGATTCGGATCACTGCTTGGTTTCTCTTTGCTCCAACTTTAAAGATTGGGGTGGTCCTAAACCGTTTAGAGTGCTTGATTGTTGGTTGGACGGTATATTTTATCTCAGTAGTGGAAAATATATGATCTAATAAAAATCCGGAAGGTTTTGCTAGCCACATGTTAAAGATCAAGATAAAAGAAATAAGGACAGGAATTAAGGAATGGAACTTTATGCAGCCTAGGAGCTCTTTGGCTCAATCAACTGCTTGAGCAACTGTCTGATTTGGAAAAGGAAGCAGAACAAAAACTTTAGTTCTCTGCTTCTGATGTACAGCAAATTCTGAGAAAACAGCAAGAACTCCAAGCTTTAACCAGAACTATGGACAGCCTACATTTTTAGAAGTCTAGACTTAACTGGCTGAAGCAAGGTGATGCAAACTCAACGTATTTCCACAGATGGATCCAGAAAAATAAAAGAAGAAATTCTTTTCAGGGTATCTTGGAGGGGAACATTTGGTTAGAAGAACCAGTTGACATCAAGAGATGCTTCAAAAATCATTTTGCTAACAGGTTCTTTGAAACCTTTTGGAGGAGGCCTAAAATCTCTAACATGAGATTTAATCATTTCTCTCCACTGTCCATAGAACATTTAGTGAGGTCTTTATCTGAAGCTAAGATCTGGGAAGCAATTAAATATTGTGGCAGCGAAAAGAGTTTAGGACCGGATGGTTAAATTTTAAATTCATCAAACATTTTCTACATTGGTTCAAAGCTGACATTTCACAATTGTTTTCTGAATTTTACAGGAACTGTAAACTGCCAAAGGGAAGCAATGCTGCACATATTTTCCTACTAGCCAAAATAGCTACTCCTCTTCAGGTGGAAGATTTCATACCTATAACATTAATTGGCGCCATTCCAAAGATTATATCTAAGGTCCTAGAGAAGAGGTTAAGTCCAGTCATGTGGGAGATTATTGCACCAGATCAGATGGGTTTTATAAAGAAAGAAAACTGTTGGATGGGGTTCTCATTGCCAATGAAATCGTAGATGAGATGAAAAAGCTTAGAAAAAAGGCCCTCATTTTCAAGATAGACTTCAAGAAGACCTTCGATTCACTAAATTGGGACTATCTGAAGGATGTCATGGCACAAATGAAATTCCCTCAATCTTGAATATGGTGGGTGAGTGAATTACTTGCTTTAGCATCTTCCTCCATTCTCATAAATGGCAGCCCCACTTCTGAGTTTTTTCCACAAAGAGGACTTCGCCAAGGAGATCCTATCTCCCCCTACTTTACCTAGTAGTTGCTGAGGGACTTTCAGTTATGATCAAGAACGCAACCAGCTTAAACCCCTTCTCTGGTTTAGAAGTTGGTAAGGAAAGAATTTAGCTTACACATTTGTAGTACGCTGATGATACACTTGTGTTTGGACAACCTATCTGGGAAACAATCAAGACTTTAGAAGCTATACTCCTCAATTTTGAGATCACTTCTGGTCTGAAAATCAACTACTCAAAGAGCAGCTTGTTAGGGATGAACTTCCAACAATCTATTCTTGAAGAGATGGCTACCTACCTGGGTTGCAAAACTGCATCATTTTCTTTCAAGTATCTTGGCCTTCCAATAGGTGCAAATCCTGCAAGAACAGCTACATGGCATCCGGCAATTAACAAGTTCTCTAAATCCCTAAATGCTTGGGATCATAGATTCTTATCAGCAGGAGGAAAATTGGCACTCATGAACTCTATTCTTAATGCTCTCCCTTCTCATTATTTCTCCTTTCTGAAAGCTCCAAATGTTGTCATCAATAAGTTAGAAAAAATCCAGAGAAGTTTTTTTGGGAATATCATAAAGGACTTGGAAAAAACTGATTACACCAGTTGATAATGGAGGTCTGTGGGTCAAGAGCGTGATGGCTTTCAATGACTCTCTACTGGGCAAATAGGGAGAGCGAATGCTTGTTGGAGGTTCTGATCTAGCCATGCAGGTTCTGCGTTCTAAATATGGGTTGGACAGATCTTTGTTTGTGGGAAAATGGAGAGAACTAAGATTACCCCAGTAGAATATTGATCGCATAGGCAGAAGGAGGGGTAGCACTTATGCATCTACATAGTGGAACAATATCCAAAACATTCTAAAATCTAATTGGTTTGATCAACCAATTAGACTGAGAGTTGGGATAGGCACAAACATCAAATTCTGGACTGATATTTGTCTCCAAAACACCCCTCTAGCTGAGAAATATCCAAGATTATTCAGATCTACACTAAATCAACATGCCTCAATTTCAGAAATGGGATTTTGGGATTTCTCACAGTGGCATTGGTCTTGGTCTTGAAGAAGATCTTTAAGACCAGCTGAAGTCCAAGACTTTGCATCAATTGTATTGCTGCTGCAGAACGTCTGCATTTCTTACAGTTGCAAAGATCAGTATTACTTCAACACTGGTACAAAGGAAAAGTATACAGTTAAGCATGCATATGACAGGATTATAGCTACCGCAGATTCGCCATATTCTCCTCAGGAGGTTGTAGTGCTGAGATTGGTATGGTCATCATTTGCTCCCAAGAAAGTACTTATATTTGTCTGGAAACTTTTTCAAGACTCCCTTCCTACCAAAGGAACACTCCAACTACACCACATTATTCCTCCTGCGCAGGAGATCAGCTGCACTTTTTATCTGTCAGTTAGTGATTCAGTAAATCACACATTTAGAACTTACCCTCTGATTTTGGAGGTATGGAAATCTATGAAGGAATGACTCTCATCCCCGGAAACAGATCAACTGGTAGATGCACCAGTGCCATCCCTACTTGACTTTATGTCTTCAAAACCAGCTAATGCTAACTCAGTAGCCTGGAAGTCTATCTGGGCAGCTCTGGTGTGGCTAGTTTGGAAGACTAGAAATATGAATCACTTCCGAGACAAAGTTCCAAATGATCTAAGCATTGGATCAAACATCAAGCGAACCTCTTGGTGGTGGATCTCTGCAAAAAAACAAATACAATTCTCCTCTACAGATTGGCTCCTAAACCCTATTGCTTGCTTATCCTTTTAACTAAGGACTTGAATTTACTTGAATGCTTGCATATTATTGTCACGATTTAAAGGAATAAAGATTCTCTGAGTTTTCAGAATATGGAGAAAAATTCTATTCTATTTTGTGTTCTCTTATGCACTGGCAGCTGATAGCGTTTTACAAGTTATGTGAGTCTGTGGCAGTTTTTTAGCTTGGAACTAAACTTTGCTTGATTTTCTAAGAGTATTGTGCAGGTTGCTAACCTGGAGAACATACTAAGTAGCCGGAATCATTTCATCTAGGAAGTACACTATCGTTGCCTAGAACCTGTGAAATCATACTCCTTTGTGCACTTGATTATTTTGGCTCTTCAATGTGGTTCAGGTTAGGATCAATGCTTCCTGACAACAGTCGATGGCACAACAATAGCCTGCCTTCTGTGATAGGCATAGCAGGGAATCATCTTCACTCTATTTCTGAAATGTAACCTTTGCATATCGCATTGCACTACTCTTCAATTTGGTACAGGTTAGGTACCACTATGGGGGGTCAGACCCTTCAGAAGCTCAGTGGCAGATTTCATCTGTGCACATTTGAACACATTGAATGCATGAAACTATGAGTACTGTGATGGTATTTCACATGCCCTATGGATATGGATCCTGATAATATGTACATTAAGTAGTACTTTGGATCTCTCATGGAATTCACATGCCTGACAGTGGTGATACTCATGCTGAATTAGCAGCAACATTTGGAACACTAAACAGTCTACTGGAAAATACAATGGTCACGCAACTTATAAGTCTCTCAACAGTTTTTGTCTTGACGGAGCATGCCCAAGTTGCCGGCTGAAAGAGCATCAAATGTCATACACTAAAGGGTAATTTTACACCACAAAGAAGCTAATGTGAGGAAAGATAGCAAGGAGTGCGAAAAATTGGAAGGAGCCATAAAGAAGACATTCCAAGACAAAGGAGTGAAGGGATCAATGCTAACAGAATAGCAACATAGATACAATAAGAATATTAGGTGAAAGAGGTTGGATGGTTTCCTGGAGAGTGAACTATTATATCCTTGTCCATTTGATTATATCCTCTATTCATTACAGGTATAGCTCACCAAATTTGAAGGAGCTATGTACCGATACTCCAATAAAAAAAGGGTATCGATAAGGTGATAGTCATGATAACCAGTATTGGTGAAGAGCGGATGATGGTGATGAACTAAATGCGGAGATGCTTGTGCATTCATGATATTAGGGAAGCCATGTACCTGATCACCCTTAGCTATACTGAAGGGTGTGATGGAAGGACAAGATATACAATTCATGATCAATGAATCATACACAAATTTCATCCTTATAGGTTCATTGATCAGGAGATTTCTAGTCTTGATTCTTTACATATTTGTTTGTTTGTTTTTTTTATGTAAATACTATTTACTATATATAAAAATTTGGCTTATAAAAAAAACTATTTTAGGGTCCGATTTCACGTGTGGTCCGAAATCGAAAGTTTTCAGAAATTTTCGAAATTGGCCCGATTGATCGTACACCAAGCATAATTGTTTAATACATATAATATGCATATACTTATAATAAAGTCTATCTATTACACCTAATATAAGCCCAAAATTTCCAAAATAGTATTGAGAATGTTTTCATAATAAAAGCCTTACATAACGTTTTCATAATGGCCATGGCAAGATTTTTGAACAAACACAAGACAGTTTAATCTTGCAAACAAAAAATTAAACTTGAATTTGAACTATAAGGGTCTTTCTACGAACTCCAAAGTTAACTAGAAAGAACACTCATCATTGTAAAATTGAAATTTTCTCCTTTTCAGTGATTTACTAATCAAAATGACTCTGTTAGTAAGTTTCTATTAATTTTTGAATTCATATCATTCAGTTAATGAAACATGAAATTCCTTCATTGAATTCTAACTACCGAACCCTGTTGGCTCTCACCACCTACGAACTCCAACTTCAATCCAATGCGAAAATTTACACAAAGCTCATAAGAGATAAGTCAAGCATATGCAACATTATTAATTCATCATAACATTCTTCCTTGAACTCATTGGTACTCAAATCAACAAAAAATCGTATAACTCCCTAATGCACAAAAACGTAATCATAAGCGTAAACAATAATTAACATAAATCAACAAAAATAGTTTTAATCTAATACGAAAAATCTATAATATAATTCTGAATTCATAATAATATAAGAAATCAATATAATATAAGAACTCAGGCTCCATAACATGAGATATAAGTTATATTATCACAGAAAATCATATGTTTTAAACCTCGCTTTGATACCACATGTAAACATATATTCTTCTACTTTGCAAATAAGAACATGATATTGATAGATCTAAATTCATAGGATAGTAAAACAACATGATTTTCACAATGATAACATACCTTATGCAGAATTAGAATCAGCCGTTGAAGATTGTTTGTGAATCGAAGGATAAATTGATTTCTCCCTCTTGGCCTTGCTTTATCACACACAACTTTCTGATGGACTTCTTTGTGAGAATTCTTAGAGATTTTTCACGTGTGTTCTTCATAGACAGAAGGATGACCAATTTATAATAGGTAAGCTATCATTTGGTATTCCCCTCAAATAACCATATTAAGGAGCCATTAAAGGTAATAACTTCATTAATTCAAATATTCCAAAATGTTTGAAACTTAATCATCACAATAATTGGGCCATTAAATAAGAATAAATCTTACACACTGAACACAAGGGCAAGCTCGGTTTAGAAGAGAGGAACAATTGAAATTTGATAAATTATGGTTTCTAATTACAACGTGGATGGACTTCTTTGTAAAATACAAATAATAGACTATGGTATTATTAGGACAAGTATGTCACACAGATTGTAAACATAATTTTATATTTACATATAAAGAAATGTGATGTTATAATTTACCATCTTGGTACCAAAGAGACACAAGCAAACAAAAAGAAGAAGATTATATAGCATAAAGAAATTCTCTCACCTCCAGCACAAAACATTACCTAAGGGGTGCTAGCCCCCAGACGTCCCACATATCACATGGCCCCTGCAACAGTCCTTGCACAAGAATAGCCAAACACATCTTGTACACGCAAGTAAACAAGAACAAGATTAGTAGTTAGTCATGTAAAGCTTCATGTATATGTAGAATGTGTAATCCATTGTAAACCTCAAGTTTTCCAATAATGAAAATAATGGATTCCTTTCTCAAAACCTCAAAACTCCATGTTTTCTATGAAGATTGTCATGGTATCAGAGCTTATATGGCTTAATCGTCTAGTAAAGATCCAAGGCCTTTGAGACACACAATTGCACGAGCACGACCATATAAAAAAAGTTGATAATAGACCCACGAGGCTCATAGTGTTGGTTGTGAGTTACAATCCAATACCTTGGTACTAAGGTTTTAAGATAATAACCTACATTCACTTTATATGTTGACCCACACACACGCAATCCCATAGATTCGAGCCCATTGGGCCTAGTTTATTAAATCTTCTCGTATTTTTCACCAACTTATATTTCACATGATGGTGCTATCTATTTTCGAACAACAAATTTACACCATTGTGAAAGAACAAGAACACTGGTGCTCGCTATTCCCATCAATAGAAGCCACACGATTACCATGCACACGATTAGGATACCAGTCACGAGCTTGTTCAGTTGCTTGACTGCAATTTTTGTATCGTTTAGAGTGTGAGCCAGAGCTTTTCGACTTTTGTAAACTTTCACTTGCCAGAGAGAGAGAGAGAAATGGCATGAATAATGAATTAAGTGTCGCAATTCTCACCTATGAGCAAGCATCCAAGTATGGCGATAGAATAGCTTGAAGATGCCCTTTTGTCCAAATCCAGTTGTACAACAAACCAACCCCACTTATCGCCGGAACCATGTTTGAGTTGATCCAAGCCCACGAAAATTCCCCGTCTTGTTCTTCCCTCCATTCACTCCCGTCTCAACACCAGGAGGCCCCTACGGAAGCAGTCAAAGCCCCAAGCCCTGATAATCTCGAAGTGGAATGGCAAATTGTGAAAGGAAAGGGGATTCGAATAAAAAATGATGAGCCCTCCTAAAAACCCTCCTGGCGTTCATCAGAAAACTTAGGAAGGAATCAGTCTCATACTATGTCACAAACTTCCCTCCGGTGTGGCAAAATAATGAGATGTGGAATGTGTTCTCTGGTTACGGACGAGTTGCTGATGTTCACCTGCCAAAGAAACATGCGATGTCCGTTAACAGGTTTGGATTTGTTCAATTTCACCGTGAATCAGTCGGCCCACTTCTGCTAGATAAGCTTAATTCAGTTTGGGTTGGCTCTTACCAACTTAAAGTGAGCGAGGCCAAATCTAGACGGAATGATCCAAAAAAACTCAATTCTCCTCTAGACGCCTTGAAGACGGTGGTAAGGGTTACAAAACTAACAGAGGTGCAACCACATATGATAATCAATTTCACACCAGATCCCCTTGCAGTGGAATGGCTACACTATTTTTTGATCGGAATTTCGAGACCTGTTTTGGACCTGGCAAGTTTAAACTCAACACTCAGTGCGGCAGGTTATGCCGGTAGTACAGTGACAAGACTTGAAGGAGGGGAGGTACTTGTGAAAACAACTTCCATTTTAGATGGGGTGCCTGTCGCCTTTGGATCTGTTGACTTTTCAGAGATTAATGGCCAGGATCCGCCAGCAATAGGCACCGCCAATCGAATCCCTAGACCTTGATTTAACACAGGGCGACAGGGGAGTGGTCAATCAGGATCTGGCAAGCCAATCGCTGGGGAGTATGTCTTCAGTACCCGAAAACCTAATAGGAGCTAAGGCTAAATACAAGTAGAAACTGAGTTCACGGGGGCCAACCAACCAGTTATTTGTTATCCGGATCTACTTCGAAGTCCTACAAGTCCTATTCACGTGGGAAAATTCACTGCTTTGTTGGCTAGTCAACATGAACGCCTAGGACTACGACCAATGAGGGAAATTCCAGTAGATAGCAGAAGGGACCCAGCTGAAGAAGCACCAAAAACTCTATAACAAAAAAGTGCCTCGCAATCCTTGGATCCTTTTGGCATCCTTCCTCTTTTTTGCCTATCACCTTAATCTTTTGAAGCGGTGAGGAGAGGCAATCTCGATCCAGCAGGGCTAAGGACAATTTCCCTGGAAAACGTTCATGAAAGGATGAGAACCGATACTGGGGGGATCCACCTAAACTCAGAGGGATCTGATGCAGGGTCTCAGGTTAACCTATAAGTTAATACAAGGAATCATACTCATATCTCGTAGGAAGCAAAGGTTGTGGTTGGTTTAGCAATCGAGCTAGGCGTCATTCCTAACACGTCTACTGAAGACCTATGCCGCCGTGTGAACGACCTCAACTCGAGGGACTTACAGAGACTTAAGGGTCCACAACTGTGTAGCGACAGACCTGCCCCAACTTCTCTTTAAAGAGAGACATGCGCATATTATCTTACAATACCAGAGGTTTAGGATTGGCCTGGAAAAAGTCTAAGATTAGGAACCTTGTACAACAACATCAAGTGAATGTGGCACTCATACAAGAATCAAAGTTAAGTACGGTCAACCGCCAAATTTGCGCCAAACTCTGGCCTACAACCAATTTTGATTGGTGTCACAGTGAAGCTGAAGGCTCTGCAGGCGGGATCATTTGTATCTAGGAAAAAATGGTATTTCAACTAACACATGCTTGGACTAAAGATCACTTTGTGGGCATGGAGGTTGTCTGGCTACAGGATACTATACCAGTGACTATACTTTTTTTTTAGTTAAGCCAAATTTCATTAAGTAAAATATTTACAAAAATGTTTCAACCGAAGAGCACAGGTCACTCTTTCTTTACAACCAACTAACACAGGTATCATGAATGTACATCATTGGTCTACGCTCCTCTACTAAGCAAGTCATCTGTATCTATTATTTTATTGATTGCCAAGGCTCATAACTGTTGGCTTATCATCCTCAGATGGTACAGAGCTCCTCTATAGCGTTAGAATACAAGCGGCATGTGTCTTTACTGTCAACATATCAGTCCATTTGTCGTACCTATTATTTTGTTGCTTGCCCAGGGTCGTAGCTGTCGTCTTATCGTCTTATGGATGGTACAAAGCTCACCTATGAATTTTAGCATACAGCAATGGACTAGTATATAGCTCTCCCTACGTGCCTAAAAGCTTCGGATATTGAGAGTGATGTAATCGTTGTCACATGTGTTATCAGTGTAAGCTATCGGGTTGTGTTATCTCACTGTCTGAGCACTCCTCCAATTGCCAATGATCGAATCTCTTTGGTCCTCCAGAATACTTGTGTATACCTGTACCGTGCAAATTCTAAATTGATAATTTTAGCCGGTACCAAAAACCTAATGTGCTTTCCAACAGATATTCAGAGTAGCGTACCCTCCAGTTTCATTCTTTGAAACGCATTTCACATTACTCATTACCTGTCACTGTAATGTTACCCGGTACTGTTCCTTCTCCAGATCTTACCCAATTATGCTGCTACATCAGACAGGGCCTTCATTGTGGCACTTCCATTGAGGGATATCAAGTCCAGCATGTTAGTATATAAGCAGCCAATCCGGATATGCTCTCATTTCCAGTGTTGATTAAAGCACGGTGCAGGTGTACATTTTATAGTAAGCAGTCAGCTCTAGATTCCAGACAGTAGATTGAGAAGGATAGAACTTCACTTCCCTACTTAAATATCAGTCATTCACCTGCTTAAGAGTGTATGTCATCATATACATGCGCCTAATTATAACGCTGTTGTTTATCAAAAAAACATGTACATGGTAGGCTGGAGTATCCAGTCATTAAGGTTGTAGTTAAGGGATTCCTTCCTCACCGCCTTAATCCATAACCAAGTGTCTCTTTGTATGGCGTAAAAGGTGACTGAGTGATGCCACATTTTAGCTGGAAAGTGAGAAGCATTCCTGTGTAGCCAAATTCTCCAAGTCGTGGCCTGCCATATAGCGGTCCATACCTCCCTGTTAGCCCTATCAGGTCATCTTAGTTCAAATGTATCCAGTTTTGGCATCTGGTGGTCTGCCTAAAACCCAGTATAAGAGAGCCAATTCTTCACCATCTGCCATACCTGGATGCTATACTCACACTCATGAAATACGTGTGTGTCTGATTCATCTTGACTCTTACACACTGAGCAAATAGTTTCCTGCTCATTATGTGTGATGTGTATCCTCTTAAGCACAGTTTTTACTGGGACAACATTCTGCAGCAGCTTCCACACGAAGAATTTAATCTTGTTAGGGGTGAATCGGTTCCATACTTTATCCAGTATGAGAGCTTCCTCTTGGGTGTATAGGTGTGGTCTTAGCAGCATCATATGGTGATAAGATTCCTGCAAAGTATATGAGCCATCACCAACGTTGTTAAATCTTATGGTGTCATTGCTGAAATCATCCATATTAATGTTCTCAAGACAGTGCATCAACTCCTCTAAATCTTCTTGCTCAAAGCTTCTAAGTAGTCTTCTCCAATCCAGTCTCCAAATCCATTTATTTACAGTTCAGTGAATATACTTAATATCTATGCCCCCTGTAATCCGCAATTGAAAAGGAACCTGTGGCTCAAAATTGGCTCACTAATCTCTAATAAGTTGGATGCACGCTGGTGCATTGCCAGTGATTTTAATGTCATCCGAAGCTCAGAAGAGAGGAGCATGGCAACACAATCATTAATTGAAATGGAAGCATTCAATCGACTTATTGTTGAGAATTCTCTTATAGATCTCCCCCTTCAACAAACTAGGTACACTTGTATATGCAGAGGTGGAGAATGGTGTAGCAGGCTGGACCAATTTCTTACTTTCGGAATCTTGGTCAGATCAATGGTCGGATCTCTACCAGCAGTTATTAGATCGTTTAGGATCTGACCAAAGGCCTTCTAATGACTGAGACAATTAGCTGGGGATCTAAGGCCTTTAAACTTTAGATTGTTGGGACACCTTCCTTGGTTTTGATTATTTTATCCGTTCTGAGTGGACAGTAATTCAAATTCATGGTTACAGCGGACATATATTGTTTGAAAAGCTCAAAGCGATGCAACAAACATTGTGCCATTGGAACAAGCAAGTATTTGGAAGAATTGAGAATAAAGTGGCAGAGAGCAGGGCAAGATTGAACCATCTGGACGATCAGCTGGAACTAGGGTATCCATCGGATGAGATTTAACTCCTTAGGAAGGAAACTTGTCTTGAATTTCAAAAGGATTCGTTGCAGAAAGAAAGTCTCATGAGGCAGAAATCTAGGAACAGGTGGATTCATGAGGGTGACAACAATACTAGATATTTCCAAGCTAAGGTATCAGGGCACTACAAAAGAAACACTATCCAAGGATTGCAGTTTGAAGGAGTGTGGACTAATGTGGTCAGCAAAGTAAAGGTCGTGGTCAGAGAGCATTTTGCGGCACAATTCTCTTCAGCAAATTGGCCAAGGCCTACCCTCACACTACCAGTTGTTACGTTCTTTCTGAGGAAGATAACTTATACCTTACCTCTATGTTCAGCGAAGAAGAGATTAAAAGCACAGTTTGGAGTTGTTCCTCATCTAAGAGCCCGGGCCCCGACGGGTATAATTTTCATTTCATCAAAAGACATTGGGAATTCTACAGGAGCAGCAAGTGGCTAAAGGGCTTAATACCACTTTCATTACATTGATATCAAAGATCTCTAGCCAATAGGATTGGAGCATTACAGAATGATTTCTTTAGTAGGATGCGGTTACAAAATTTTATCTAAACTTCTTGCCAATAGAATGAGAAATGTGATGCATAAGATCATTTCTCAGAATCAGTCTAGTTTCATCCAGGTAGACAAATCTTGGATGGAATATTAGTGGCTAACGAGGTCATTCACTCTCTAACACGATCTAAGAAGTCAGCTGTGATGCTTAAAGTCGATTTTGCAAAAGCTTTTGACAATGTTGTTTGGAACTTCTTGATGAAGTCCGTGGAATGACTATTGGCGACTGGATACGTGCACCCCAACATTGCTGCAATTTCGCCATTGTAAGACATAGCATACCGGATTAGTATTAGTATTTTGCACCCCTGGAGCTTTGGTAGCATCGTTTCAATCTGTCTATGTAGATCAAGGAGACCTATAGTAGGGGAGCAGGATACAAGTGCCATAGCTTTGTAAAAATTTTATTTTTATTTAATAGAATTATTTACCTATCAAAAAAATTACACAACTGAGTTCATTCATGCATCTAGATGTTTATGATAATGTAAGATTTTAAGGGATAAGATTTCTTTTTTAAAACTCTCAATTTGTCTTGGTGAAGTCAAACGTTTTCTGGTAGAAGCAGCAGAGGCCTGTGGGATGTGTCCCACGTAACGACAAATAACTAGACAGGCGCACGAGAATATCAGATCCCGGATGGAAAAAATCATCTAAAGCTAATAGTCTCCACTTGGCCAATTTCGATTGGCTGGCGTGCGTATTCTAGCTGCTACTCCAAAATTGCTATGGAACACTTCGATGGGGTGCGCCGTGACGTAGTAGAAGAAAACCCTTGCAAAAATCCCACTTTCTTTGAAAAAAAATTATATTACCAGTTTGATATCTTTATGTTGAGTAGGTAGGTCAAAACTGGTAATATTACTCTTCGCTATCCCTTGAGTATTACCAGCTTTTATAATAGAACAACGACTAGTAATGATGGATGATTAATTTGCTTGAAGAGTACTATAAGCAATTTTATTATAAAAATTACCATTATATTATTGCTACCTATCAAAAAAAATATTATTGCTATCAATACCATGCTCGGACACTCCTGCTATTAATAAACCATGCACGAACACTCCTGACCTAAATTAACCAAAATCCTTTTAAATCACGTCTGAATTTTTTTTATGTGATGCTAGCTTTTTGTCCTATTTTTGACAAATAAAGATTTATTTTGTTAGGACAAGTATACCATACGGATTGCAAACATAAGTTTATACCTATAGATAAAGAAACGTGGTGCTTACAATCCAACATCTTGATATTAAGATTTTAAGAGAGTAACCAGCATCCATTTTATATGTTGGCATACACATGCACACTCTTGTAGGCCCTTGTCATGGTATCATAGCCACAACCAAAGGGCTAACCACCCCCTTTCCTTCACTTCCACACCATGTTTTATGTTACTCATCTTTGTTTTCTTTGTTTCAATAACCCGAAGTTTAGAGCTCTTCTTCTACTTTTCTGATTGTAGGTGTGCTAGTGTTTTCTCCACTATGTTGATACATGCCCTATTCTCAAGATTCATCTATGTCGATGCCGCTTTAGTGGTGCCATGATATACCCACACAAGGGTATCAGGTTTCTTTGTGACATGAATCCTTACCGAACTTGTAACAATACCTCACAACTAGATCGATATTTCAAGAAAAAAAAAGGGATGAATTTATTGTTTCTAACGCCAGAATAACACCTTGTGTCCAATCAACAAAAGTCATAATTTTTGTAAAGATAAAGATGACACAAACAACCCCCTGAAGGTATTGAATTACCAACCAAGAATTGAATAATAAGTACCAAAACACGATGCCACTTAACTAAAAAGAGAAAAGATAAATCGAAGAAGGTTTAAAACCAAAAGACAATACAAACTCTCATAAAACTCGAAAATCAACTGTATATTATAATGATGGTGTTTTACTCTTTATATATATGTAGGGTTATGACTTTAGGGGTCCTAGGAAGCTTAGAAAACGTGTCCTAATTGTTAGGCAATAATCTAATTTGGATAGGAAAAAAACTAGTCTAGATAAGTGCAAATTAATTAACAACCTAATCTAAAGATTTGGATAAGGAAAAGAGTCTTTTGAATGATATTTAGGAAGGGAATTTCCTTATCCACGTTGATCTTGTTTCGTCTTCATCTTATACAAAGGCTCTTTGTCGCTATCTTGTCTCATCTTCATTTCAAAAGGGCATAGGATTCATTTGGGTTTGGGGGTCATGGCCCCCTCTTCTTGGGCTCGTATTTGGACCAAGTTTATAGTCTTCCATGGTTGTGGGGCCCATTTATCTCATTTGGGTTGTGGGGCTCAAATGTGTCAAATGTAGTGGATGCAGCCCACATCTCATGGATCAATCCATTTAAGGCTTCCTTGAACTTTATAGCTCTCATCCTTGTATTTGGCCCATATATCATGCTCAAACTCCTTATTCGTCTAGGAATCCTCATTGGATTAGGATTCCTTACCGAGTTAGAACTCCTTATTGAGCTAGGACTCCCTCCAGGGTTAGGATTTCTTCTTGGAGTAGGATTCCCTGCGGATTAGGACTCATTCTTGGAATAGGATTCCTTACTGAGCTAAAAATCCTTGTTGAGCTAGGTCTCCCTCTGGAGTTAGGACTCCTTCTGGGATTAGGAATTTTTTGGATTCCTTATCCTATCCTCCAAATGCTTCTTGGGCATCGAACACCTCGAGCATATTCATCAGCCATGTTCAAAGATTTCATTTTGTAGCTTGTACTTAGATTCACTTCACTTTGTATTGCTTCCCAAGTTTTCCTCTTCGCTAATTCCAAATGCAAAAGGTACTTCCACAAATGCCGAGGCCAGCCAAGCTTGTTGTTGCTGCTGAATACGTAAAGAATAGGCGCAAAGCTACAAAGAAGCTGTTGGGGAATATTCCAGACTTTGTGAAAGCGAAAATAACAAAACAAACAATAACACAAGATTTACATGGTTTGTCCTGAAAGCCTACATCCATGGGAGAAGTAGAGAATCAATCCACTAAGAAACAACATTTTCGTAATACAACAGAGACACAGAGAATAACTAGAAGATACTGAGAAAATCTCTCAAGTCCTGTAGACATAGAGAGTCATATCCCAAGTCTCACATCTCTCTATTTTTCTCTCACCCAGTTTCTCTCCTTTTTCTGCCTCTCTCTTCTCAACCCTAATAGTTAAGATATCTCATATTTATAGGCATGAATTGTATTACTATTAAAATTCTTGCAAGGAATATTAATTCAAGTCAAATACTAAGATTTTTATATGAAGAAGTACTTTATTTTTTTAAAAAAAATCAAATACTAAGAATTTAATATCATACAAATTCCTAACAGAAGCCAAATTCTCGGTCTGCCGTCGGTGTGACCTTGGCAATTATTCAAAAGAAAAGAACTGAGAATCCTGAGGTCTGTGATGTTGCACGTGAAGCTTCCCTACGTGGAATCAATATTGCACGTATCCGACTCCAAACAAATGCCCAACTCTTGCAGTGTCTCCGTACAACTCCTCGAGCCTTCGATTCTTCACAATGGCCACCACATCCCGAAAAGTCTTGTTTTTTCTTATGGGTCTGCACTTCTCGAGCTAGACAAAATCCCCAACTTTAAATTGGTCAAGGAGTCATGAGCCTTGTACTTCTTCTTTCTTCCTCACACAGCTCCTCATCGTTCCTGGGCTAAACTCAAATTTTGGGCCAATTGGTAGGCCTGCTCCTTGGATTATTTCTCTGGACTTCTACTTGGACCATTTTTTCTGTTGGGCTATCACTGCACTTTGGGGTAGGCTCTGCTTTTGGGATACGTCTTCTTGGGCCTTATTTATCTTCTGCCAAATTTATTTTGTTAGTTCTCTCGCAGGTCAGCACCGACAGAGATGTTGTTTTTCTTCTTCAATTATTTTGCTAGTTCCCTCGGTGGTTAGCCTATACTGCCCCTTTATGGCTACATCGCGACGGTAGCATTAGGCCTTTTTTTTCATCTTTTTGAATTTTTCAGTTACGTTTTTATTCTTTGTTCTTTTGATTCAAATTTCACGTGGTCTTCATTCTCACGCTCAGCTTGCGGGGGTAGGGGGTGACCAAGAGGCGCAAACACACAAACAAGAAAATTATGCAGCAGAAAGATTTCCTCTCACCCCCAGCACAACACATTACTAGAGGGGGTGCCATCCCTCAGACGTCCCAGGCATCACATGGCCCCTGCAGCAATGCTTGCACCAAAATAGTCTAACATATTTCGTACCTGTAAGTAAACAAATACAAGATTAGTTAGCCATTTTAAAACTCTGTGTATGTAGAACGTGTAATCCATTGTAAACCTCAAGCTTTCCAAAAGTAAAAATAATGTATTACTTTCTCAAAATCCCAAAACCTCAATAGTTTCCATAAAGGTTGTCACATTTGATAAATCTCTATAATTTTGTGGTGATGTCTCAAACTCGAGATCTTGTTAAAGGGTAGACATGTCCAAAATGAACCGCGGCCCAGAATTGGCCTGGAACCGGCACAGCGGGCCCCAGGTTGTGAAAAACGCAACCCGCGGCATGGAGGGTCTGAAAAATTCAAGACCCGCCGCGATGACACGACAGTGAAATTTGTCCAACGATTTTTTGCACCCGTTTAGTTTTCTTAATCTCTAATTTTATTTTTTCATACTACACTTATTTACTTTCAATTTCACTTACCTACATCTACATTACACTATACTATACTCGAAGCCATGTCTAAGAGAGTGATTACTCCC
>JAOWBN010080428.1:0-20294 GCA_028565015.1 Pinguicula moranensis
AAAAAACAACTCTTCATTTTTTCAAAAAAAGTTATTATAATCCAATTATAAGCATAAGAGGGTCTGCGCAAAACACCCCTTAGTGTTACGTTCTCCCTCTTTGAGCCATGTTGCTCTAGATTTCTAGTATAGAATTCTATCCTGTCTCTAGAGTAATATTTGTAGTTCATTTTAGTCCTTATTTTGCTCTAACAGTGAGATTTTGCCTTTTGCCTTTTCCTCCCAGTCGACAATTACTTATTCTTTTGGTTCTATACTTTGCCTCACATGGCGAAAGACTTCTCTATTCCACACCCTTAGTGTCTTTATTAGATTTCTGAGCTTTACATTTAGTTTGTATTCACTTCTTCCTTCATTAACCTCATTGTCTCAAGATGCTTTGACCACTTGCTTAAACTCTTTATGTTCGTTCCAGCAGTTCAGAGTTCTGAATGGGTTGAATCCCCAATCTATTGTCTCTTTCTTAACCTAATGGTCTATGATCTGAAGTTTGTTTTTGCAGCGCCAGTTGATGCAGATTTGGTCACTCAAGTATCCACTATGGGGAGAGAAGGGATTGATCTAGTCGGCTAGCGGAAGTATATTTTTCATTTTTCCTCGTGAAACGCCTTCTTTGGAGTGGGATATCCACGAGCTCCATTTTCCGTACAAAGGGATTAAATTCTTTCATTTCACTTGTAGGCCTTCTAAGCAAATGTTTTCTTTCCTCCACATTTTGGGCTATATTAAAGTCCCCACAAAAACAACTCATACCTTCTGGATCTTGCTGTAACTTGCAAGGATTTCTGACCATAACTGTTTCTTTGGTTGTATTTCACATGGAGAATAAATGTTGATTATCGTAATTTTGTTTTTCTTTGTTCCCTATTCACCAGTCAATGCCAACATGTCAGGGGCCTCTCATTTGTTTTCACTTTCAAATATCCCTGGGTCCCATATACAAAGTAGTCCTCCAGAGTTTCCAACCGCATGCTTAACTCGCTAGTAGAACCTATTTGCTGGCCAAATTTCACTATAGTCATATGAGGAGAGCGTATCCATTTTTTGTTTCTTGAATACAAATCATTTGGAATTTTTTCTTTCCAAATCATTTTCTTTATATCCCTTCTCTTCCTTCGGTCCTCCAATCCCCTTCATTATAGCTTGTAAAGATCATGAGCATTCTTTTTGTTCCATGTCCGCCTCATCTTGGACTTGTTGTCTTAGTGCCATGATGTTCTTCTGATCTCGGGCTTCAAGTTCAATAATAATGGATACCAGTTCCTCTAATGGGGCACTAGAATGCATGTCTAAATCATGACCTAATTCGACTATGCATCATACTTCAAATTTAAACATGCAATTTCTTTTAATAAATTCAAATTCAAAGGCTGCTTAGCTGTTTTAACAACTCGCTTTCACTCATGCCGCGTCTTCTTTAATTGCATCCGTTGATGTTCGATATTTTCTTCTAAAGAAAATTTCTTTTTTCTTATCCCTTTCCCTTTCTTTGGAATCCTGTTTTCATGTGGCAAAGAATATTGTTAGAATTGATAATATTCTGAATTTTTACCTGTTCGGGCTCCACTAACTGCAGCCCAATTTCTTCTATTTCTAGCCCATTTCCAGTTGACAAAATCTGCCCCTTGACAAGATTTTTCGTTGGCCCAGCAGGCTTCAAGAGCCAGATTCCTGCAGACACCAAGCTAATGTAGAATTAGCTTTCCTTTTATTTTTTTGTCGGGCCACATGACTAAAAAGTATGCCCGGTATGCAGTAGAAGTCATCCACTTGGGTTGATTTGTGTACACGGCCCGAATCAAGGGACATGCTCTTCACGCATTTCTGGTTCATTCTTGTCTCATTACGTGCACTAGCTTCCTCGAGAACTACTGTGCCAAAAGACCTGTTGTCCGTCTGTTGCACCTCGAGACCAGCTCCTATCGTGGTTCCTGTCGCCCCACCCCCACCCCCAATGGTTGATTGATTATAGTTGTTGGTTCCTGATTAGGCCTCTCGCTCCTCCTGGTTTGTTATTCTAGGATTGTCGTCTACCCCCTTCGATCTTGGCTTTCCGACACCAACGCCGGGAAATTGGCGTCCAACACAAGTACGTGGGTGCTAGCCCATTGGATTGTTTTTTTTATTTTACCTTCCATTATTTGGGTAATGGTAGCGACACCTCCTCATGAATTGATAATCGGATATTTGTTTCTCCAACCTCCACCTCCACAGTGGTTGATATCCTTTCGGGCGAGTCGGTCACTATTAGAACATTGGATTTCTGTAGATTGGTTTTATCCATTGTGCACGCTATGACTTTGATACTCCGTCCTACTTGGCCGACGACTTCAAAGAAGAATTGATCATTCCAGAAGTCGAGAGGAGTGCCCTGGATGCTCACCCAAAATGTACGCCTAGCCCCCTTGTTTGTAAGGCCATCTCTTACTTTTATCAGCCCAAATTGAGACAATTTAGCTTCTTCAGTGAATAATTGTGCTTTGTTTTCCTCAGCTTGTAGGCCAATCAAGATCTCACCCCCTTCCATGGTCGATATAAGCACATCGCCATATCCAACCTCCTTCAGTGTCAGTTTCACTGCCTCATTGTTTATTGGTGACCGAAGCTCAACCACCAAACACTTTCTGAGCCACGCTGTTTCCTCGGCCCTAGGTACAAACTTCATCTTGATCAATTTGTTTTTTGTTTCAGTATCTGCTAGTTGTGTACCTATGCCCCCTTCAGATTGGTTTGGTTGCCCTGCTAGGGATTTCCCTATTTTTTATTGTATTAGTGATTGTCTTGCCCTTATCAGGCTCACCACCAATTTATAAATTCCAACTATCTGCCATTTAGAGTGCTCTCAAGATACATATGCATACGACATCTTTGAAATTTACTAAAAGTGCGATAAATCAACAATTCAAAACATACCCAATATATTCGCAACTAAGTTGGGTATGGAGGGGTCAGATGTACACGACCTTATCCTTATAATTATACAATGAGGTCATTTTCATTGCAACCCAATATGCATTGCGTCATTGGATGTATTGAGTTCCAACAACTTCACTACATAGAAGCACTGGAATTTAATAGAGTCATTTTGCTCTAATCCATTATTAGCACAAAGCTAAAAGAATTGCCAATGATAACTCTTTTAGCTCAATTTGTAAATAAATAAGGAGAGGGAAATAAGACGGGAGCGGAAGTAAAAGGGATGCAACACAAGCACTTAGAAGGGGTCACCCATCCGAATACTACTATCGCCCAAGCACACTTAACTTTGCAATTTTGATGGGATCCGACGCATTATTGCTTGTAAGATCGCACCCAATATGCACGCTCTGCATACATATGCACACGACATGTTTAAAATTTACTAAAACTATGATAAAAATAAATAAATTAATCATAAAAAAATATCTACCTGGCCAATAATAAGATTTTCAAGAATAATGAGTCATTTTTCATGGTAAACGATGAAATGAACTGTATTTGTAGCCTTATAACTGATGTGTTGTGATTTTGGCAAGGATGGAAAACAAAACAGAAGTGACTTTTCTCGATAATGAACTACTGACTGTAAATAAATAAATAAAGAAAGAAATAAGACGGGAGCAAAAGAAAAAAAGATGCAACACGAGGACTTTCCAAGGGGTCACCCATCCGAATACTACTCTCGACCAAGCATGCTAAATTTCACAGTTCTGATGGGATCCGATGAATAAGTGCTGGTATGATCGCACCAGACATATAGCGCACGCTCTGCATACATATGCACACGACATGTTCGAAATTTACTAAAATTGTGATAAATAATTAAATTAATAATAAAAAAATATCTACTTGGCCAATAATAAGATTTTAAAGAATAATGAGTCATTTCCCTTGGTAAATGATGAAATATACCGTATCAGTGGCCTTATCACTCATGTATTGTGACTTTGGCAAGGATGAAAAAAATAACAGGAGTAATTTTTCCTGGTTATTAACTTCTGACTGTAAATAAATAAAGAGAGAGCGAAAGAAAAAAAGGATGTAACACGAGGACTTCCCAGGGGGTCACCCATCCCAGTCGACTGTCGCCCAAGCACGCTTAGTTTCAGAGTTCTGATGGGATCCAGTGCATTAGTCATTGTATAATCGCACCCAACATCCAGTGCACGCTCTGCATACGTATGCACATGACATGTTCAAAATTTACAAAAGCTGCGATAAATAAATAAATTATTAATAAAAAAATCTACTTGGTCAATAATAAGATTTTCAAAAATATTGAGTCATTTTCCATGCTAAACGATGAAATGAACCGTATCAGTGGCTTTATCACTGATGTGTTATGATTTTTGTAACGATGGAAAAAATAACAAAAGTAGCTTTTCTTGGTCATAAAATACTGACTATAAATAAAGAAAGAGAGAGAAATAAGATGGGAGCGAAAGAAAAGGGATGCAACACAAGGACTTCGAGGGAGTCACCCCTCACAGTACTACTATTGCACGAGCACGCTTAACTTCGGAGTTTTAATAGGATCTGGTGCATTGCTGCTGGTATGATCGCACCAGATGTCCGGTGCGCGCTCTGCATACATATGCATACGACATGTTTGAAATTTACTAAAAGTGCGATAAATAAATAAATTAATCCTAAAAAAATATGTACGTCGCTAATAATAAGATTTTAAAGAATAATAAGTCTTTTTTAACAATAAATGATGAAATATATCATTTCTGTGACTTTATCACTGATGTGTTGTGATTTTGGAAAGGATGAAAAAATAACAGAAGTAACGTTTCCCGATTATGAATTGCTGACTGTAAATAAATAAAGAGAGAGAAATAAGACAGGAGCGAAAGAAAAAGGGATACAACATGAGGACTTCTGGGGGGTCAGCCATCCAGTACTAACGTCGTCCAAGCACGCTTAACTTCGGAGCAATGATGGGATCTGGTGCATTAGAGCTGGTATGATCACACCCGACATTTAGTACACGCTCTGAATACATATGCACATGATATGTCCAGAATTTACTAAAAGTACGATAAATAAATAAATTAACAATAAAAAAATATCTACCTGGACAATAATATGATTTTCAAGAATAATAAGATTTTTTTGTTGTAAACGATGAAATGACCGTATTAGTGGCCTTATAACTGATGTGTTGTGATTTTAACAAAGATTTAAAACAAAACATAAGTAATTTTTCCCGCTAATGAACTGCTGACTGTAAATAAAGAAAGAGAG
Organism: Pinguicula moranensis; assembly: GCA_028565015.1. Classification (NCBI taxonomy): domain Eukaryota; kingdom Viridiplantae; phylum Streptophyta; class Magnoliopsida; order Lamiales; family Lentibulariaceae; genus Pinguicula; species Pinguicula moranensis. Next base: position 5,230 of record JAOWBN010080428.1, read on the forward strand.
AGAAATAAGATGGGAGCGAAAGAAAAAGGGATGCAACACGACGACTTCCAAGGAGATCACCCATTCAGTACCACTCTCGACCAAGTATGCTTAACTTTGGAGTTCTGATGGGATCTGATGCATTAGTGCTTGCATGATTACACCAGACATCCAACGCACACTTTGCATACATAAGCACACGACATGTTTGAAATTTACTAAAAATGTGATAAATAATTAAATTAATCATAAAAAAAATATTACCTAGCCAATAATAAGATTTTCAAGAATAATGAGTCATTTTCCATGGTAAACGATGAAATGTACCATATCAGTGGCCTAATCACTGATGTGTTGTGATTTTGGCAAGGATGGAAAAAAGAAAAGAAGTGACTTTTCCGAATTATAAACTACTAATTCTAAATAAAGAAAGTAAGAGAAATAAGTTGGAGTGAAAGAAAAAGAGATGCAACACGAGGACTTCCCATGGAGTCACCCATCACAGTAATATTATCGTCCAAGCACGCTTAACTTTATAGTTTTGATGGGATCCGGTGCATTAGTGCTGGTATGATCGCACCAAAAATCCAATGCACACTCTGCATACATATACACACGACATTTTTGAAATTTAATGAAAGTGCAATAAATAAATAAATTAATCCTAAACAAATATCTACCTTTTAAAAAATAAGATTTTAAAGAATAATGAAGTCATTTTCAATGGTAAACGATGAAATGTATCGTATTAGTGGCCTTGTCACTGATGTGTTGTGATTTCGGTAAGGACGAAAAAAACAGATATGACTTTTCCCGGTTATGAACTACTGACTGTAATATAAAGAAAGAGAGAGAAATCGGACGGGAGCATAGAAAAAAGGATGCAATACGAGGACTTCCTGCGGGGTCACCTATCCTAATACTAATGTCGCCAAGCACGCTTAACTTTGGAGTTCTGATTCGATCCGGTGCATTAGAGTTGGTATGGGCACACCTGACATCCAGTGCACACTCTAGATACATAGCCACATGATATGTTCCAAATTTACTAAAAGTATGATAAATAAATAAATTAATCCTTTAAAAAAATCTACCGGGCCTTTGATTTGATCTTCAAGAATAATGAGTCATTTTCAATGGTAAATGATGAATGTGTCATATCAGTGGCCTTATCACTGGTGTTCTGATTTTGGCAAGGATGGAAAAAAAGAACAGGAGTGACTTTTCCCTATTATGAACTACTGACTGTAAATAAAGAAAGAGAGAAAAATAAGACGGGAGCGAAAGAAAAAAGGGATGCAACACGGGTACTTTCAAGGGAGTAACCCATCCCAGTACTACTCTCGCCCAAGCATGCTTAACTTTGGAGTTCTGATGGGATCTGGTGCATTAGTGCTGGTATGATCGCAACCAACATCCAGTGCATGCTCTGCATACATATGTACACGACATGTTCAAAATTTACTAAAAGTGCAATAATTAATCGTAAAAAAATATCTACCTGGACAATAATAAGATTTTAAAAAATAATGAGTAATTTTAATGGTAAACGATGAAACGAACCGTATCAGTGGCCTTATCACTGATGTGTTGTGATTTTAGCAAGGATGGGAAAAAGAACAGAAGTAACTTTTCCTAGTTATGAACTACTGACTGTAAATAACGAGAGAGAGAGAGAGAAATAAGGTGGGAGCGAAAGAAAAAAGAATGCAACATGAGGACTTCCCTGGGGGTCACCCATCTCAATACTTCTCTCGCACAAGTACGCTTAACTTCGGAGTTCTGATGGGATCTGATGCATTAGTGTTGGTATGATCGCACCCAACATCCAGTGCACGCTCTGCATACATATGCACACGACATGTTCAAAATTTACTAAAAGTGCGGTAAATAAATAAATTAATCCTAAAAAAAATATCTACTCGGCCAATAAAACCTTGCTTAGGAAACCCCCCTGGAAAAAAATCCTAAGCAAAGGAAAAAGGCAAAACTGCACATTGTTTCTCCCCCTCAAAAGTATGTTCCAGACATTTTTGAGACGTCTCATACCAATAACAGATATAGTTTGTTGAAATACAGTTTTATGTAATGACTTCATAAATAAATATGCTAAATTTTCCTCAACCAAAAGCATTCTCTTTTTGCTTCATATACTGCAATAATCTTTGAGTGTTTGGATGATGTAGCCATCAATGTTTGCTTGGTAGATCTCTATGAAATTGCGGAACCACTATATGTGAAAATGTATCATGTCTTAGATCTTCCCTTATGTGGCCAGAAAGAAGGCATGCATCTGCATATCAAATTAATTGTGGTTTTATATCATAGTTTTAAAATAATCTCAAACCTGGACTGCTGCTTAAATAGCAGAGAATGTGCTTGATATTATTCCAATGTCTCTGAGTCGGAGTAGTACTGAATCTTGCAAGAAGGTACATTTGCACTTATAGCACTAAAATATGGTACTTCAAGACCGAATATCTCTTGTACGGAATAGATATTTCTTTTGGTTTAGTGACATTTCCACCATGGGTGTAGATAAGAGATGTGCATGTTCCATGTGAATTTTTTTTAGGACTTTCTCTGCATATGTTGTTTGATGCACAAATATTCCTTTTGAGACATGCTCAACTTGTAGTCCAAGAAAACGAAGATCTTTCATCTCAAATTCATCTTTTAGATGTGTTGCAGTCTGGTTGAACTCTTCTGAAGCCCCAATAAGATTTAAATCATCTACATAGATTGCAACTATAGCTAAACCATATGTGATTTTATTGATAAATATACATGGGCAAACTACATCATTGATATATCCTTGGTTTATAAGGTATTCACTCAATAGATTATACCACATCAAACCGGATCGTTTTAATCCGTATAATGATTTTTGGAATTTAATGAAGTAGATATCTTATGTTTGCCACAAGATGATACAGACATCTTACATCCTTCTGGTATTTTCATATAAATTTCTTTATCGAGTGGTCCATACGGATATGCTGTAATAATATCCATTAATTGCATCTCCAATTGTTCAGATGATGCTAAATTAATTAAAAATTAGAATCTAATTGCATCCATGACTGGAGAGTACGTCTCCTTATAATCAACCCCAAGTTTTTGGGAGAAGCCTTGTGCAATATAACGTGCTTTGTAGCGCCCAATTTTATTATGTTCATTTTTTTTTGACCAAACATCCACTTGTATCCAACAAGCTTAAGAACATTGTGTATTTGAATAGTGGGTCCAAAATCCTTGCGGTTTTTTCCACTTTGGCCAATAATTTCAATGTCAACATTCTTCGACGAAGTGTAGTTCTATTTTATTTTCACATTTAGTGAGATTTAAAGTAATTTTATACGCAAAAATATTGTTGGCAATAGTTTTCTTTCTATCAAAAATCTCTCCAGATAATACATAGTGAATTGAGATCTCACTATTAGGCTGGTTCCTGATCATTTTCATTAGGTTCCTCATTTGGAGTTTCCTTTTCATGAAGGATAGTTTTAGGAGAGTCATTGAATATCATAAATGTTTGGGATTAGTCATCATTATGATTCAAATTTTCTAGTGGGACTATTTTCTTATGGCGAACATGTTTTGTTGATATTTTGTCCTTCTAATCTCACATACCCTAAACACGCTTCATGTGTTGCGTAGATCATTTGCCACTTTGTTGATATTTTGTCCTTCAAGGACATCAATCCTTATAGGAGCAATAACAACTGGTATGTGAGATTTTACAACCAATTGACTGTCTGTGAATACATCCCGTAATTGATTTGTGATATCCAGCAATGAACTATCCTTTGAACTTTTAGTTCACATCCAATTTATAGCTGATCAAAATGTGATAATTGTTGGTTATGCCATATTATATCCCTTCGTGCCTCTGGCAAATGGCCCCCCCCCCCCCCCCTAATGGTGGGAAAACAGACTCATTAAAACGACAATAATCAAAATGTATCGAAAAGATATCACCCGCCAGAGGTTCTAAATATCTTAGAATCGAAGGCATTTCAAAACCTACATTGAGGACTCATCTTGTTCCTCTGCGTTGGTGCAACAGGTACATAAAACAACACAACCAAAAATTCATAGGAATGATATGTTCGGGACTCTACCCAATACGAGATAATATGGAGAGTAAGTATCGGAAGCATTGGGTCTATATTTAACAAGCTATGCAGCATGTATAATCACATATCCCCTTGCAAAAATTGGCAATTTAGATTTCATAAGTAAGGGTTTAGCAACCAATTGTATGCGTTTAATGAATGATTCAGCTAGCCCATTTTGGGTATGAACATACGCAACAGAATGTTCAATATCTATGCCTTTGGACATACAATAAGCATTAAATATTTTAGATGTGAACTATGCAGCATTATCCAATCTTATTTTCTTGATTGGATGATCTGGATAGTGTGCTCATAATTTAATAATCTGAGTGAGTAATCAAGTAAATGCTGCATTTCTACTTGAAAGTAAACAAACATGGGACCATTTGCTAGAAGTGTTAATAATGACCATGAAATATCAAAAAGGTCCACATGCAGGGTGGATGTCTCTAAAGTTGGGCAAATGGGTGGCGCGGGTCCCAGCATACCCCATCCATTTCTCCTCATATGGGTAGTGCTCGCAGGCTCATTTTGTAAACAGGTCAGTGCAAGCCTGTCCGTGTATGAAACGGGCAAAATAGGTCCGGCTCATTTTGCCCGTTTCACCCGTTTAAGCACGTTGCACTGTTTAACCTGTTCAACATATGGCTTGTTTAACACTACAAAATACAAAACCAAAAGAAAAATATATGTGATACTAAATCAATATGAGTTCAAAAAAGTTCCAAATACACACATCAAATAGGAGAATCGAGATATAAAACTAAGCCAACAGCAAAAGTCCAAAAGCCACTAATTCCAGATAGTTCAACAAGACCAAGTCAAAAAAGTTTCACAAAAATCAGTAACAACAAGTGATATAAGTTCAAACATTTTATGTTCATCAAGCTTCAACAACACCAATTCACAGAGATATTTGCCTCATAAGTTCATGTCATATCTTGAAGTCGAGTAACATCTGAAAAAGTAAGAAAAAATCCTTCAGTTAAGATGCTTAAAAAACACATACATAAAAATATAAAATACCAAAATTCGTTATGGTAGAGAAGTTTCAAACATTTCATCAAACTTCAACTAAACCAAGTCATAAGATGATCATTGCATAAGATCTAAAAAAGTAAGAAAAAACCTTTAGTTTACTTGCTTAAAAAACATATACAATCATAAAATATCAAAATTCGTAGACATAAAGAAGTATAATAGAATATTGTTTTGTTTACCTATGCAGTAGTATTAAATAATTTACCTTCATTGAGCAAGAGTAGGAGGAGCATCTTCTTGATCATCGTCATCAAGAAAATATTCTTCAAGGGAGCCCAAATCCAAACTTTCAATTCTATCATCTTGAATCTCTCAATCCTTGATCAAAGTCAATATCTGTACTATTTGAGTAGTCAACCTAACCCTCCTTTCATCCACAATCCTCCCCGCCATGCTGAATGCAGATTTTGATGAAACTGTGGATACCGAAATGCAAAATAGATCCTTAGCCATTTGTGAAAGAACCGAGTACTTGGTCTTTTGTCTCTCCCACCATTGTAACAAATTTAATTGCTCTCTATCAATGTCATCTGTTGCATCAAAATTTGTTTAGAGATATCATCTCAACTCATAGTACTTGCTACCATCAACTCCACTCACGAACCAAATGGTGAGTAAATAAGGCAAGTACCCAAGATGTCAAATGCCAATACTATCTTTCTGGTATGTGCTTGTGGTCGAACCCTCTTCAATCCTCCAAACCTGCTCTCATACTTTCCATACTTATCAAATAAAGAAGTTTTAACATTCTTGGCAAAACACGTATCATGGCTAATACCCATCCAACTCCGCATCTTCAAACAAGATAATTTTAAAAAAAAATTATCTTCATTGACGGATCCATAATAAAGACCAAACAATATAACAACGAAGGAAGAGTCCAATAGTCCAAATACTCTTGCCTCATAGCTTGCACGACACCCCCAATATGTTCATCATCTTTATTTGAATAAAGATTATGTGCCATAATTAGGAGTTGATGCAACGCCAGAGGAGATGTAGGGTAATAGGTTCTGGACAAAGTAGTTGTGGCCTCATAAAACACTTCAAGGAATTTGACCATTTTTCAACAACCTCCAAATCATAGTAAGTCAACACTGCAGGGGGTGGGAGGAAGAGGAACCATGGAGTTGTGCACTCAACATATATTGTCTAAGAGGAAGTTTGTACTCGGATGCTCTTTTCACCATCAGATATGTCGAGTTCCATTTTATGTGCATGTCTACATCCAAGATATGAGGCTTGAAATCTAATTAGACACATTGAGCTTTCAGAGCATTGATTCTTTGATTAGACACTCGTATCCAAGCTAACACCTACCGAACGTTTACAATATAACCCTCAAAAGATGACAAGTCTGCTTGAACTATCAGATTTATCACGTGACAAGCACACATTTGGTGCAAAAAAAAAAAACTTGAATCGTATGCCTTAAGGGGATCCTTGAGTGATGTCATGGCCTTGGCATTCGTGGATGCATTATCCAGACTGATAGAAATAGTTCAATCCAAAAGTCCATATTCTGTGAGGACCTCCATATACTCTCAGCAATCACCTCACAGTATCTCTGTCAACCAACCTGGAACAAATTATTCTCTTCTGCAACGTCCAATTAGAGTCAATGTAATGTGCAACAACACTTAAATAATCCAAATGGGATCTAGAATCCCATATATCAAATGTTACGGCTACAAAACACTTGGAGGCAGCTAACTCATATTTAAAGGCAACAAAACTCTTCTCATAAAATGCGATGATATCGCACCTAATCGTACGTGCACTAACTGTCTGAAAAGAAAGGTTAAACAATGTTTTGACATGTTTCTCATAAAATGAACACGCACCAAAACTAATTGGCAAATCGCATACTGCAATCAAGACAATCAAAGACTCTCTCCATACTTTTAGATGATATCGCCAAGAAGTTACCTTTCCATCAGCGAGGAAATGTAGTGTTGATTGACTTGCAGAACCTAAATCCATACCACCATGTTTCGGACTACATTTTGTTGCATGCCTCATCAACGTTCCAGTACCACCGACTGCTGTGTTCCCATTATACTCTTGCTTACAGTAATGGCATTTTGCTTTCCAAAAAAAGAAAGCCATCAACTAGCTTCTCGTATCTATCAAAATGTTTCCATACCTCATAAGTAGGTCTCTTTTGCTTCTTACCTGGCCCCATGGTTGTAGTCCCTTGTGCAAACTGGTCTATTTCATGTTCTTCACTCTCATTCAGTTCTTCTTCTCTATTGATGTCATCATCACGGTCGAGATGGTCATCCATGTTCAATAAAGTTTCTTGTACAAGCACAAACAACGAAAAAAAAACACAAAATAGCCTATAATAAAGTCTACAACATTTAAAAAAATAGCATATACAAAGCCTAAAACTTTAAAAAAAAACCTATAATAAAATCTTAAAAATAGAAAAATGGCGTATAATAAAGTCTAAAACATATAAAAAAAGAAGAAGCCTATAATCAAGACTAAAGTATTTTAAAAAATAGCCTATAATAAAGCCTAAAACTTTTTTTTTTAAAAAAAAGCCTATAACAAAGTCTGAAACATTTATAAAAACAGCCTATAATAAAGCTTACAACTTTAAAAAAACAGACTATAATAATGCCTAAAACTTTTAAAAAACAGCCTATAATAAAGCCTAAAACTTTTTTAAAAAATAGCCTATGATAAAATCTAAAACATTTAAAAAAACAGCAACACAAAATAGTTTACAACCAAAAAAAGTCTAAAATATTTAAATTTCATTTGAAAAACAGTCTAAATTTTCTAAAAAAAATAGAAATTAGCCTATAATAAAGTCTAAAACATTTAAAAAAACAGCCTATACTAAATTTTAAATTTTTTTAAAAAAAAAACCCTATAATAAAGCCTAAAACTATTTAAAAAAATAGCCTATAATAAAGTCTAAAAATTTATTAAAAAAAAGTCTATAATAAAGTCTAAAAGATTTAAAAAACAGCAACACAAAATAGTCTACAACCAAAAAGCAGTCTAAACATGAAAAATAGTGTAAAACTTTTAAAAAAAACAAAAAAAGAGCTTATTATAAAGTCTAAAACATTTAAAAAAACAACCTATAATAAAGCCTAAAACTTTTTTAAAAATAGCCTAAAAGTTTAAAACTTTAACAAAACAGTCTATAATAATGTTCTAAACATTTAAAAACAGCAACACAAAATATTCTACAACCAAAAAACAGTCTAAAACATTTAAATTTCATTTGAAAAAAAATTCTAAAATCAAAAAATAGTCTAAAATATATAAATTTTATTTGAAAAATAGTCTAAAACATTTAAACTAATTGAAACATTTCAAAACAGTCCACAACAAAAAACAAGCAACAAAAAAAACAGCAAGCAAAAAACATTTAGATGCCGCTTTACTTACAACAGAAAATTTTACCACCATAACAACTGCTTATTAGTAATTCAAAATGTAAAAGGTATTGTAGTGCATACCACATCAAAGAAGCCAAATGTTTCAACTTTCAGCAGCATGCAACTTCAAGAAATCAGTAAACCTTCTCAGCAGTCAGCACAGTTCTTGTGGTGGTAATCCCTTTTGGCGATTGTAGGGCCACAACTCACAAGTACCCTATAAAACTGACAGTATAATAGAGAACCCATAAGTCAGTAGCTTAGAGAAGCGCACACAATAAAATGAAGAAAAGTTGTTTAATAATTCATTACTTGACACACAACATATTAACAAAAACAGAAAAATAAATGGCAGAAGCAGTTTAAGAAATTTGAAATATGAACATGAGTAAATGAAGAATTTCACGTTCTGCATTTTATAGATTGCTCAATTTCAAACTGACCTAGTGACCAGAAGCTGCGATTTAACAATTGAACTATATAACTTTAATTGTAAAAAGATAGTAACTTACAGTCCATCGCTCATGATTCTTCAGTTCAGTCATGTGATTCTTCACCACAAATCCACATAACCAAACTAGAAACAAACATGGAAGGAAAACTAACTCATTAACAACTTAACTCAATATATAGATTATAGATAACTATCAGTAGACTAGTAGAGTACCAAATTGAAGGAAAATTAACCCTACAAGGATATTACACTAGAAAACATGAACATTACAATAAATCAACCATATACCCATAATTTGTAGAGCCAAAAACACCCTAAATCAAGGAAAAAGCTAGTTTATAGCACAAAAAATCGAAACACTAAGCTTGTCTAGATTCAAATCAAACTCACGAACTCACAATAAACAATTCTCTTCATCAATACTTTTCGTTCCCGACAATTCTCAGTACTAAGTAGCGGCCGACATAGTTGAGCGTTGATTTGATTCGACTTGCGGGGAAGAAGCGAGGGTTAAGCGATAGTCGTTTAGGTCAGGACTCAGGAAGACTGAATTTGCCGCGACCGCGAGATTTGAGATGAAAGAACAAACTCAAGACTAATGAGTACTGGACAAATTGTACATTCGACTTGATTTGGGCTTGCTGGCTAGGGATGGGCAGCACTGATTTTTTTAATTATAAATGGGTGGGGCGGGGTGGCCCGCATGCTCAAAATCCAAGCCCGTGTCACCCCGCCACACAAACGGGCAACCAAAAACCGCCCATTTGTGTCACAGTAACAGTTGCCTGCCCGTTGTAAATGGGCGGGCCAAGCCCAGACCTATTTTGTACTGTGGTCCCGGCCCATTTGCCTAACATTAGATGGGTCCACAAATATCCCCATGAATTCTTTTAAGAAAAAAAGTTACTTCTGATCTAACCTTTAATAAGAATGGTTTTGTTATGAGTTTGAACCGTGAACATGCAGGGCATGACATACTTTTGTGTAAGATTAAATCTCTAGATTTCAATGTATGTTCTAAAGAATTTTTAATAATTTGACTCATCATCGTTGATCCGGTATGCCCAAGTTGATCATGCCAAATAGAGAATGTTAAATCGTAGTAGAAAATGAATATGTTTCGAACATCTACATTGTTGTATAATAGATTCCGGAAGAGAAGGATTGCAATTTCTCAAGAATGAGTTTTTGCCCATTTTCATAGGAAATTGTATTTATATATTCTTTGTTTCCCTCTTTTATAATTTTAATATGAAAATGATTTAATCTATTATCCTTGAAACTTAATAAGTTTCGTCTGGATATAGGGGAAAATATAGCATTTGAAATACTTATGTGTGTTCCATTAGGTAACACAATATTTGCACTTCCGAATTCTTTTAGAATGTTTGCCAAGCCAGAGATGGTGATGACATTTGCCTTAGTAGTGTTCAAATTATCGAAATATTTATTTTCTCTAAACATTGAATCGTCGTGAAGCTATCAACTAAACATATTTCATCACCCATTTCTAAAAAAACTGAAAATAATCTAGTAAGCATATGTACACTTTATTTTTGCATCAAACATAAAAAGTGTACGCAATAAATTAACTATAATGCTCAATTCATTTCGTTGTATAATATGAGATCAATGATCAATCCTAACTGGTCCACGATCTGCCATCAACAATCTATAAAACTAGTGCTCCACCTTTTCGGTTGACAATGTGAACACATGATTTTTAATTCATGGATCCAAAAGATTCAACAAATTAGATTGGAACCAACACATGGATTAAATTTGTTAAGTAACTCAAAAAAAATCAGTTACGTAACTCATAAAAAAATTAGTTACATGTTTGCTTATATCCTCCTGCTTTCATTTAATTATCATAATTAGTCACATACCCATTGATATACGTATTTCATTTTTGGCTTTATGAGTTGGCTTTCACCTTTACAAGGAAATCATAAAGATTTTTTTTATTTGTTTCGAAGTAATGTAGCGTCTTCCTCAAAGAATAAGGTTCTTGTAGTCAAGTTTTCTTTGTTTATGATGGTTCTGCTAAAGTGAAGGTAATAGGTCGTAGTATATAAGTTTTTGGAACTTTGATGATGCTATGGATTGCTAGGCTTCTATATTTCCTGGGCTAATATCTATAAGTTTCTCTTTCAACTATGGATCTTGTAGATCATGTTAGATATGTATGTGTATTCGAACAAATAGAGGTCATGCATATATACAATAAATAAATCAGCATAAACATGTCTTACACTAGGTAAAGAAGATCGTGGAAAAGAGCAAATTCATGTTAATAATGTATCGTAATATTAAGAATCTGCGAGAGAAAAGAAAGAGATTAAAATCATTGTCAAAAGTATTTTTTTTCCCATTAGACTCCTCTATATATAGAGTTTTAAGACCAGAAGTTACAAAGGATATAAATCCTGAAACGGTTACAATTCATACACATTTATATATAATTATGTATATTTAACAAAATTTGTTTTATTTTATTATTTTGACATAGTAAGTAAATGATGATTATCAATCACAATAGATAGAGAACTAAATTATTTAGATAACAGATTAAATTTATATATAATTGTACAATAATGTATCCATCATGAATCCATTGCCCCTTTCATTACCTCGAGAAGAGGGCAAGCAAAACTAGCTCATTAATGAGTGAAAAATCTCGTGTTAAACATTTGTTGTTTATTTTGAGTGGAAAATCTCGTGTTAAACATTTATTGCTTATTTTGAGGTATACGCTCACCTTAGCAAATCTACTGATAATGTTACTGAAAATAGTAAGGTACCTGAATCTGAGAGCTGATAAAGTGATTGATTTGATTAAATGTATTTTGTAAAATTACTTGGTAAAGTACCTAATTTTTATAAAATGACATAAAAGAACATTGACCTTAAAACTTATGAATATAATCAAATGAATATTACTACAATCCTTATTATATTCTCATTCTTATTAAATTTTTATTATATTATATATTATTATTATTTGTAACATAAAAGAAAGAATTTTGAGGAAAAAATGTAAAAGGCTAAAATTGAAATTAAAATACTTATAAGGTGACTTATTATTTTTTATATGGTTCATGAAATACCTTATTTTTTCATTCACCTAATAAGATAGAAGGTGGGTGTTCATGTAACAATATTATTTGATCAAACTACCTTATTTTGATCAAATATGATAAAATTATCTTATAAGATGACTAAAAGATGATGTTAAACAGAGTCATAGGTTTAGGATTTAAATTTAATTTTGATGTTCTTTTGAAAAAAATTGCTTTGAAACACCAGTAATATTCTGCCAAGAGGTGGGTGAATTAGATTTTTAAGGTTTCTTTAATTGATTAATTTTGTTTTCAATTCGTGTCTAATGTTTAACACTCAAGATAATACTCAAATCTAATTGCGGTAAGAGTAAATGTACAAATAAACGAAACCACAAAAGATTTGTAGGTGATTCAGCGAATCATGCCTACCTCCACCCCCAAGAATTCACGCCATTGGGATTCTTTTTCTAACCCTTAAAAATAACACTAGTTTCGGGTGCTAGCCAAACTGTTACAGCAAGCTCCTATTCGAGCTCAATTTCTAGTTTTCGGTGCTAGATTAACCATCCACCAATCTTCAATCTGAGCTTGAATATTAGCTTGTGGGTGCTAGCCAACAGTAACTAAGCTTCTGCCTAAGCACAATCACTCAAGTGTAACTCCCAGTCGAAGTTTCAATTCACAACAACCCACTTAAGGGGATTCTCTAACACAAGAAAATAAGTAAGATATTCAAGATGAGTTGAACTCTTTTATTTGTGAAGTTGAGATCTTGAAGGCTTTTGAGGAAGATTGAAATTTTTCTTCTTGAGAGCTGGAGAGAGTAAGTTGCTAAAGAGTAGTTGATTGATGTTCAAGAAGATATTTTCTCAACTCTGCAAATCCTCTATTGTATCAGATGTTTTGGCTAACATTACAGAACAAACTTCTCGCCCAGCCAACAGTGAACTGGATTCAAATCCCATTAAAAAATTCAAATTACGATATTCACTGTAGTGATCAACATTTAGGCAATGTGTCGTCACTTTGAATCAATAAGTAAGCATTTTGAACATAAGCATATTTCTTCACTTTCTTCATTTGGTGATAGCTTTTCATCTAAATCTTTTTGGCTAAGGTTATCATGACCTCATTACATTGATTCATCATTCAACGATTTCAAGCTTGGCTCAACATCTCATAATGCATCGTTCACCATCGGGATTTGTTCAACTTTAGATAAAGAATATTGTTGAAGCATGACATCCGATAGAATAGATGACTTCATATGGTTGATGAGTCCGACGAGAAATATACACAAAAGCCCTTATATTTTCTAAATCTTGGAGTGAGATTTATTCTTCAATTCAAAACTACCAAAAGTTAGATCTGAAAACTGGTAGATTGACTAGACAATTTTTTATTTATGATATTACCAAAATTGTTAAAGATCTAAGTCTCTTGAGGCTAATAATCTTCCCATTTTTGATTATGTAAAAACACTAGCAAAATCACAATCATGCATAGTTTTTTTTTATAAGCCAAATTTTATTAAGAATAAAAAGGGTATGTACAATGAAAGAAAACATGATACAAAATACAGGCAAATCCATTGTGGCTCCTAGAAGGACAACTAGCTAATATCTCCGTGATTGAGTTGAGTAGCCTACCTTTTCTTCATACCCCCTTTAGATATAGCTAAGGGTGAACTGGTGTAATCATGCCTAGTTATATGAATCACTTAAGCTCCCCCTCATTTAATAACTAATCATGATATTATCATTTTAGCTCCCACTCAAATGATTAACTCTCCCTCAACTCTTTCATCCTTTAATGTCCATTGCAAATGGAGCTGGAAGAGTCATCATTGACAATTCTTCTAGCTTTGTGCTGATAATGGACTAAAACAAAATGGCTCTATTAAACTTCACTGCTTCTACTTAGTGAAGTTGTTGAAATTCGATACATTTGACGCAATTCATATTGGGTCCCAACGGAAACGGCCTCTTTGTATAATTATAAGGGTAAGGCCGCATACATCTGACCCCCCAGACACTAATTTAGTTGGTAATATACTGGGTACGTTGAGTTGAGTTGAACTCTTTCATCCTTTCTTTGCATAATCAAAAGAAGATCTTGAAAGTAGGATAAATTGAATGGCTTATACCCTTTTCCTTCAGGGTGTGGTTTAGAATTGGTTTGCACAATCAATAAAAAAAAACTCGCAAGATTTAGAAATGTTATTGGACATAGCATGTATATATCTCAAATTTAAGCAACGAAACACAATTAGATATTCAGCCAAGATAAATGCCAAAACCAGGCAGTCCAAAATACATTAGCAAGCAGAGTTCAAAGCACAAACAATGCCATAACCATGTAGTTGTTGGAAAAATAATAATATATTTGTTAAATATGCTTTTAAGAGGTGAATGATAAATTGATCAAAGGAGATAAAGGAGAAAATGTTTTCTCCTTCAAGTCATTGATTACATTGATTTCGTGGACAAATGATGAGTTGTGCAATAATCCACTAACTTAATGGAGATAATGGAGAGTTGAGCCATTAACCCACTAAGTTAGTGGCGACAATGGAGAAGTTCAAGAGGTGTAAAAAATTTTACACTCATTTACAACTCTATAAATAGTGGATCCCCTCATGAGTGAAAACATCCACAACTTTTGAGTCTAGAATTTTGTTCTCTCTTCTTGGTGAAAGCTGTTGAGTCATTCTTCAAGTGGTGATAGAAGGAAGATACCGCTAGAGTTCGCCGAAGTCGTGCTGCAAATGCTGTGCATATCAACTCGTATTTGTTGTATCCTGAAGAACAGACGCTCGAGAATCTCAAAGCACTCAAGAGAAGGCGAATTTGTTTTAAGAAAAGTGTGAGCTTCACAGGCCTCGGAGTTCCTAAACTTTGCGTGTTTCGTTTGACGGTGAAAGGTTGAAGTTGTACTTTTGTTTATGTACTTGTTGAAGTGTTATATTTATTGAGTATTTTCTTTTATTGCAATAAACTATCAA